>OX451216.1:64540798-64695618 GCA_949628195.1 Phasia obesa
ACATAACTTTTTTTAATTATAATTTTCCAAGCTTATTTAATGTAAAGTTATCCAACTAAATATTAAAATTAGTTGTAAAATTAGTTTACATAAAATTAATGTATACGAATATGAATTTTGTGATTTAAGAATAGGTAGTAAATTCAGACAAATATTGAATTAAAATGTTGTTTGTTCGTTTGTTTCTGTTATTAATTTTTTTACAGGGTAGTCGATTTTGCGAAAACTGAAGGTGTACGAAAACGGATTTTCCATACTGTATATACACACATATAGATATGCACCTATGTAATGTAGGTACTTTTCCTTAATTATCAAATTTTTTAATACTAGCTGTGACCGCCACTTCGTCAGCGTCCTTGTCTTATTTGTTCGATTTTGCTTTGAAAGCAATACACACCAAAGACCCTTACATTTTTAGTGTTTCAGTTATGGTTTATGTAGGTATTTACTTCATATAAAGGTTTTCATCCATACTAAAATATGCCGCCTTAAAGTATGCATATCGGTTAGTGCTTCGGTTATGGTTTATGTATTTACTTTATAGCTATAAAGAATCTTATAGCTACAAAAATAACTGCTTACTTTCATTGCTTTTTCTCGACTTTCTCTTGGAAATAAAATATTTTTGCGGAAAAAAATATTCTATATTAAAATCTGGATACTAAGGTAAAGGCAAAGAGAAAGATAGCCAAGGAGTTACTGTTTTATTATAGGTATGTACCTATAGATTTTAAAATAGATTTATAATCTATTATACAGATTCATAATCTATTATAGGTAGGTACCAATAAAAAGTTAAAAAACTTAAAAAATTAAAAGAAAAATTACTTTACTTCAGGTTTCCTAATATTTTTTGCGTTAGTACTTCCTATTGTACACAAAAAAACTTCCATCCCAAAAAGTACTAGAAACAAGTTAACATTTAAAGGGTCGTAAAGAAAAAAGATAGATTACTGCAAAACAATAGCATGGAGGGACTAAATAAGAAATAATACAGCAGCAGCAATACATTACAAATGTATGCATACCTATGTACCTACATTTTAAAAATAGAAAAAAAATACAATAAATGAAACGCAAAATATCACATTACTCTTTCTAGCATACAAACTTATTTACGAACTGCATCTACTCATTACTCCACAGCATGCAATGACAATTTGCAACAAAGAAATTCAAATAAATATCATATAAAATTCAGCATAAAAAAAATACCATCAAAATATACTAAAAGTTTGAGCGAGAATGCAAAGGAAACAGGGATAACACACGTACACTACTACATATTCTTGCTAAAGTCCAAAAAAAAACCAAATGAAAGATGAACTTATTTTAAATAAATTCTATATTTAAAATAAAAATAAGAAGGAATAATATCATTCTCATATTTAACCAAATGTAATTAAAGTTAAAAAGAGACAGACTATAAAGTAATGAGAAGGCAAATAGTCAGTGGCAAAAGAAACACTATGGCAAATGAAACGCATTAGCTCTTCTCTGAAAAAGCTGTTCAATGAAACTCTCCCTCTCAGGAGCCATTTAAATAAATACTGTTAACAAAACAACAATGGAAATGAATATGAAAAGTAGATGAAAAAAAAAAAGTGTGAACTCTGTGATATTTGTTGTTTTTGTACAAATGCAATTATGTTTGTTTATTTAAGTGTGTGTGTGTTGTTATTTTATTTTAGTATTGTTTTTGCATTGCTGTGTGATTGAGACAAGGTTAACGCCTCAAAGTATTTAATTTGTTAAAAATGGGAATGAGACAGCATGCTGGTATTTATAAGAAAAGGAGGTACATATACAAACAGTTGTAGATATATTTTTATTACATTTGTTTATTTTGTTTTGTTTTTTTTTAAATAATTTTGTTTTTCTAATAAAACTCTTTTTGGTAGGAGTAACAAATAAATAAAGAAAATCTTATATAAATTTGTAAAAAACCAATAGGTAGGTACCAGTGAAAACTTTTTTATCGTTAGAAAATTTGTATAGGTACCTAGGTATAAGGACCTAAAAAGGTCTTGTCAAATTTTAATTATGAATAGGTATATATACCTAGGTACCTTTAACATTTTATTATTTTTTTCCAAGTAATTTTTTTATTTCGCCCATGGCTGTTCTGTTCTCTAAAACTTTTGAAAAGTTGTAAGAAATTAAATTTTTGGTTAAATTGAATATCTATGCCGGATTTTCTAATTGAACTAGATACATAGGTACATACCGTCACCTAAAATGCAAAAGGCCGTAACTACACTTTTTAGTTTTTTACAGGAGAAGGAATACCTAAACGTTATAAATTAAAGACTACTTAAAACTTAATATCCACATTTTAGATTCAAACTTAGAAAACAAACATAACACACATTGAAAGATAATCAAAGCCAACTTTGTTTTGATCTTTTTTTTTGGAAAAGTGCAGTTACGGCTTTTTGGTTTAGTTGACGTTGCAGTTACGGCCTTTTGTTTTTCACCAATAAAGTCGTTATTTTTGGACGTATACATGTAATATTTGCTGTGTAGATGTGTTTCGGATAAGTTAGTCATAATCAATCAAAAAGTAAATTTTGAATTTTTGAGTAGTTACGGCCTTTTGCATTTTAGATGACGATACATGGGTAGGTGCTATTTGAGTTTAATCATCTATACATAGGTATAATAAAATAGTAACTCATTTCCGTCTCTCTGTCTGCTTTTCTATCGGTATCGGCGATATATCGGTAAATGTATAGATACATTGTACAGTTATGGACCTTAAGGCGTTTGCTACACTAACGAATTGCTGTAGGTACCTACAAATTTGTCTGCAAAGTCTAACTAACACAATTGAAGCGTGGATAACGATGATAGAGGTAATTTGCTACTTTCCGATAGCCAGGCGCAAATGCAGCCAGTTGTGAACCAAATGCAATCCAAGTCGCAGTGAAGCGAATGAAAAGACAGTCGCTTGCTAAAGATTTCCTGTACAGATCAAATCAAGATGGTGGTCTTACCCCCATTGTGTAGTACAGCACAATATAGGATAACGTGCCGGGTGTAATAGCACCCATATACTTACTAAAATGTCTAGCACAGTCACAATGAGTAGCAATTTATAGAACATGGTAAGCTTGGACCCATGTTCTAAGCTCTTGTTTAGGGGTTAGAGATTATCCAACTCATTATGTTGAGAGTCCAACAGTACACTTGATCAACAATGCACCATCTCTGCATACATCGATCCAAAACCACCAGGTGAACTCACCAACAACCAGTCACAGAGAAGACCGGTCCTCTGTGGGGCTACTGGTTCCCGTGGTACCACTTGTTTGGACACTGCTCGGGCCTAGAAAAGGATCCATAATAATACAGATCTTTTCTTCCAGATTCAGGCTCTAATAAGCTCTGGCTGTTTAATGTTTAATGCTTAATCTTTCATACAAATCACAACATCTGCAGCAAGAAAGCATCTTATTGAGATTCTTGACCTTATTCTCGGTTCCCGCCTTCCAAAACTATTGCAATCGAAGTAATCTCTACTCATTGTGGGCAGCGGGCTTTGGATCGTTCGTGACAATATTATTTGAATGTGATGATGAGCGTGCTTCTCCCTGTATATTTTTAACTTTAATTCACCTAATAAAAGGTGTTTTTTATAGAGGTATAGAACTTTAAGTTGGCATTACTTTTCAAGATGGCGACCGATTTAACAGCTGTCAAGTGATTTATTCTCAGTTTGGTTTGGCAATTCATCATGAATAGACTCATGCCTGAACAACGCTTGCAAATAGTGCCGAAAACGAGATTACCGTTGTTCCCGATTTTCATAAGCGAATTTTGTTTAGCGATGAAGCGCACTTCTGGTTGAATGGCTACGTCAACAAACAAAACTGCCGCATTTGGAGTGAAGGTAATCCTCAAGTGTATGTCGAAACACCGTTACATCCAGAAAAACTGACTGTTTGGTGCGCTTTATGGGCTGGTGGAATCATTGGTCCGTACTTTTTCAAAAACGATGGTGGCCAGAATGTTACAGTCAATGGTGATCGGTTTAGAGCCATGATTGCTAACTTTTTTATTCCTGAATTGAATAACCATGATGTCCAGTAGATGTATTTTCAATAAGACGGCGCAACATGTCACACAGCTCGTGCCATAATGGATTTATTGACAGTCACGTTTGGTGACCACCTAATTTCACGTTTTGGACCTGTGAATTGGCCTCCAAGATCTTGTGATTTAACACCGCTAGATTACTTTCTGTGGGGCTATGTAAAGTCATTATCTATGCGGATAAGCCACAAACGCTTGACCATTTGAAAGAAAACATTCGCCGTGTTATTGCCGATATACGGCCACAAATGTTGGGAAAAGTCATCGAAAATTGGACGTCCAGATTGGACTACATCCTCGCCAGCCGTGGCGGTCATATGCCAGAAATCATATTTAAAATGTAATGCCACAAGATTATCTTTCGGATAAATAAAATTCATGTCAATCGAATAATCCATCGTTGTTTTATTGCAACTTAGAGTACCTTTAATTATGTACCCTATGCATAGGTGTCTAGAAACTCAAACTTTCCGTGAAAAAAGCTTTGCTTTGTTAGGGTTCCGTACACAAAGTGTAAAAAAGTAGCCAGCATTGTCACAAAGAAAAATATTTATCTACCTAAGTTATCCCTAAAATCTACCAAAACCTAAAAAAGCTCCCAACTTGTAATAACATTTCGCCTGCCATCCGTCCATCTTGTGCACAACAAAAAATTTATTTTTTGATTTCTACGATTTAATTTGCGAGCAATACCTACAAATAATAGATTTGAAAGGGTTAAAGGAAAAAATTATCTATTATTAATAAAATTTTTGGGAATTCAAATATTAATTATTTAATATTATGCTAATTACCCATAACGTTTTATAATAAAAATGCAATTTATTTGTTGGGGGAAAGAGCTAGTCTCTATACGTATGTATTTCACTGGTTGCTCAGGCCAGATCATCAGGAAACCTTTTTCCTAATTTTAGAGAAGCCAAAAATTCTCTATAAGTAATAAAATTCTACAAAACACAATGAGAATTATGCATGTTAATAGAATAATATTACAGAATATTAAAGCTTCAACAAAACACCAACAAACAAACCACGTTTTTATTTTTCCTTACTGTCCTTCTACATTTGGATGGTTTAACATTGTTACGATTCAAAGAAAAAGGCATATTTTGAAAAAAAAAATATTTAGAAATCGCTTTGTTAAGGATTTTTATGGTATACAGATCAACGATAATTAGAACCAGAGAATTGAGATTGTTATACCTATAAAAATTATCGTTTAATTCTAAAAGCGGCCCTGAGAAGAATAACACACTAAACTGATCATAGATTAAAAATCCAAGAAAACTCATGATCTTCTCATGCAAGCAATGGATGGGTGCCAATATTTAAAAATATATTTGTTATGTTCCCTGAAAAGGTGTTTAATGAAACGATTTCAATTAAATCGTTTATTAAGAAACGGTTTGGGATTTGCATTAAAAAAGAATCATTAATAAAAAATTGGTTCTATGGCGGTGTGTGCAATGAAAATCGAGTTATTACTGTACATAGGGAAATACCTACATATAAAAAATTCTGCACACATACATAGGTATGTTCCACTTTTTTCAACTTTTCTAAAGGCCAGGATTCACTATCCTACACAATCGTACGATTCAATCACAAAAAAATCTGACAGAATTCTGTCCTTCTCAAAAATTCGTTTCAAAATGGTGATGTAGATGCCACACTATCATACAAAATAAGATTTTGCAACTCTGATCGCATGGAAAAATACTATTTTATGAAGTTTTTCAAAAGATTATAAAATCGTAGTCTGTCACACACATACACTTTTAATCCACACTATCATACTTTTTGAGCACACATGCAATTTTGGATAAATCGTACGACTGAGTATGATAGTGAATCATGGTCTAAAGCAACATGGCCAGCTTTTGGTGTATACCAGGATCTGGCAACCCTACAATCTAATATTCTGTGTGTAACAAAAATCCGTCTCCTCATTTAAGGCCGCTACACACTATAAACAAGGACCTATTAATACTTTTGAATAAAATGACACCTTAAGAGGTACCTATGTCTTTAAGAGGTACCTATGGGTTTAATTTTCCTCAAAAGAAGGTAGATATTAATACTTGTGTTATAGTGTGAAACGGCCTTTAATAGGTACCTATTCTATATTTTATTAAAGATTATGCTTAAGTTAATCTTAAATTATTGTTTTGTACAAAACAAACCCTACAAAAAAACCTTCAACCTTAAACTCTTTACAAATACCTACATATCCGCCATTTTTTTTTTTTTTATTAAAATACTTAAGAAAATATCTATAAAACAAATAATTATTTATTTGATTTTATACCTAGAAGGGGAAAAAAAACAAAATGACATTTTAAGCAATAAAAATACTCAAAAGCTGCAACAACAGCAATGAAATTTCAATTTAATTGAATTATTGACAATGTGGATTTCATAAATGTAGCTCTACTCACACACTCAAACAGGCAAACCCAAGAGTTTGTGAGTATAAAAGGCAAGAATTAAAAAAGGTGTTGTCGTAAAGAGGGGCATGATATTAAGGGGAAAATGTTTATATTATTTTATGTGGAGTTTGACAGTTGAAACACATTTTAAGGAGAAGAAATAAATATATGTAGAATGCCATATTCCATATTGGTGTATGTACCTTGTATAAATGTGTATTGTTGGCAACAGTTAAACTTAAACATGCCCCTTTTGACATGATGCGGAATGATTTGGTAAAAAAACATTTCTCTTCTCAAACTACATACTCTCTTAAAATTTAGGTTTGTGTCTAGACTATTTATTGGTGGCCCCTAAAACTATATTAGTTATAAGTTGCAGTTAAATTAGTTAACATTTAACTTCAAATACTGTAGGAATATATTTTACAAATAACTTTTTTTCTACAAATAACTTTTTTTAGTTTTGCTCATTCATTCAATTTTTACTGCTGCCTTAGGACGCCTGACTTAATTATGATTACATTTTTCTTTTTTATAATAAAACTCACATACAACCACACTTAATGTTGCAAGGTTTAGGTTCTTCTTGATTTTCAACCCTTTTTTTAGGGATAATTTTCCTTCTTTTGTTTTCATATTAATTTCTTTGCTGTGTTCTGTTATTTTTATAATCGCCTCTTTTTCCCTGCAGTAAAAATTTCCTTTTATCATCCTTAAAATATTGATTTTTGTTGTTTCGTTTTGTTTACAGGTCTTCATTTACGTCTTGTGAATATTCATTGTCTGTGTTGAATAATAATCATAAAAACAGCAACAAAAACTTAAATAAAAAAATTAGTTTCTTTCAGAGGTTTTTGTACTCATCACTTTCTTAGAATGTGTCAACGATTATTTGTATTGTTAGTGTCATGTTCTCTTAAGGAAATGATAGATTTTGTTGATTTAAAAACATTTACGTTTACATTTTTATTTTAAAGTTATGAACTTTAAAATAAATTTAAAATAATAAGTAATAAATAAAACTTGATTGAAGAATTGTATTTTAGAACAAATTTTTTATAAAAATTTATTCTTAAATAAATTTCAAGTAAATTTTGGGTATTTAAATTTAGTAGTCGAACTATTTATTAACATACAAATCAAAGTATAAGAATGTTTTTTACAAATTAGGTGATTCATTGTAAAGAAAAATTGGGAATAATTTTAATTTAGACTCTACCAGAATGTGCTGCACAGAGCGCGAAGCCGATCGGCTAATAACCAGCTATTAGCCGCCGCCGACATAAATTGGCAGCAGTTAGCCACCGCCGAAGTGTTCGGCTAATATCGGGTAATCATTTTAGCCGGCCTTATCAGCTAAGCTATTTTTTATACCCTTCACCACAGGTGGAACTTATATATACCCTATATAAATTTGTCATTCCGTGTGTAATTTCTACAATATTCATTTCCGACCCATTAAAGTATATATATTCTGGATCCTTATACATAGAGAAGTTAATTAAGCGATGTCCGTCTATTTGTCTGTCCGTGTTCGGTTTGAAATGTCATTTACCAAGGCACCAGAAGAGATACAAATAATTTAAGCACACCAATCTGTCAGGCATAGTTTCGAAAATTTTGGTATTGCAATTCAGCAACATCGGATCATTCCTTTGGAGGCTGCGGGCCAAACATATATATGTATTTTTTTCACTTTTTTGCAGCTTTAATGATTCACTTTTGCTTTTTTTGTCAAATAAATATTAAACCGCGACAGGTAGATCGCAAAGAGTTCATAAAGATCTGGGGGGTTAATAACCCCCTGCGAGGGGCGAATTTTGTTTGGTTTTAGGTTGGTAGGGTTTATCTGATTTGATTTGTATTAAGGATCTTTATAGAAAGCAATACACATAGAGGTAGCCAATGGAACCATAGGGTACCCAATGGTAAATAGGATCAGTTAAAGGGCACATAGGGGGTCAATATGAGGAAATTTTTTTTATGCTTTAGTCTAACCATTCTAACTCAATATAGATTGCAGAATGGTCCTAAATTAAAAAAAATCAATACAATTAAAAAAAAAAGGATTTTAATTTTTTTTTTAAAAAATAAAATTAATTTTTTTTTAATGTTTATAAAAAAAATTTACAAACCATTTTTAAAACAATATTTTAAAGAAAATTTTTCGAAAAAATTTTTCAAAAAAATATTTTTACAAAAACTTGTTACAAACAATTTTCGAATAGATGAATTAAACACATAAACAACATCAGGATACCAACTACAAACAGTCAAAAGTAAAATACACACGTTTATAGGTAAACGATTATTTTCAAGCCAGTATAGCTACATTGTCAGATTTTACGATGTAGCTGTCGTCTTGAATATTATTAAGTAGCTGACAACACGGCGATTGTAGCCAACGGGATTTCATTTAGCTGCGTCGCCGCTGTCTTCTATTTCTCTAAAGCATGAATAATGAGTTTTTCTCATACGACTTTTAATTTATGTAAAGAGTCAACAATATGGATAATGCTGTACATGCCTGTGTAAATAAAATCACCGTGGTGAAGGGTATAGAAGATTCGGCACGGCCAAATATAGCACTTTATCTTGTTTTTTATTGGGTTTCCGTACCCAAAGGGTAAAAACGTAACCCTATTGTTTTCGCTACAATGTTGTTTATTTCTTGAACTGTAGAAGGCATAGAATAAAGATTTACAAAAAGTTACTAAAACTTAGTTCGTTATATAAACAAGTATAAGAAAATAAACCTAAAAATTAAAGGGTGTTCCGATAGTGGTGTGATTTGCATGTATAAGGCCTAAGTTTTAAACCATAATAAGTAGACTCTTGAAATTTTCACAGAAGGTGTATAACTGTGGCCACTATAGCAACAAATATTAAAACTTATAGGTTGTTTCGAAAGTGTTATTTGCCTTTATGTCTTTATTTCTTGAGCTATAGGAGGCAACCACTTAAAATTTGCAGACAGTAATTTAAACTATGTTCGCGTTATAAGCAAGTATGTATACAATATTAAACTTAAAAATTAAAAGGTGTTTTGATAGTGACGTTATTTGCATGTAAATATATGGCTTACGTTTTGAACTATAATAGGTAGGTTCTTGAAGTTTTTACAGGAGATGTATTACTATGACCCCTGTAAAAACAATAAAATTTTAAAGCGTTTTCCGACAGTGACGTGTTTTGCATGTATAACGACTTATTTTTCGAACCGTAATAGGAAATGGCCGCTATAACAATAATTACTAAAATTTAAAGGGTGTTCTAACAGTGATGCAATTTTCGCAATTATGACTTGAAAAAAAAAAAATTTTTAAATTTAAAATTTTGAAAGTTGAATTTTAAAAGTTGTAGTAAACATAGTACGGAACTCTACGTGTGTGAGTCTAACTCTCACTTGACTGATTTATTTAATTTGATATTATTTATTTTAAAACTTGATCATTTTGAAATAAATTGCATCATCAAAACACCATTAAATATCATTTTATAAACTTAAAACCACTCCCACTATATTAATTGATTTACATAACAGGGTAAAATCACATGGTAGATTGCATTGACAATTACTCCCCCGGGGGGAGGTTAAAGGAACGATATGTTTGACCAACAAATTTGCCAAATTTGTAAGTAATAAATTGCATTTTTATTATAAACCGTAATTAGCATAATATTAAATAATTAAGTTTCTGCTCTTTTGATATGGAATCGGCTTTTAGTCGACTTTTATTTCATATTTCGTTATTTCATATCGAGTTCGCCCTCTGGTGGTGCATGCTCTGGACTGCAACACTCATCTTCAGATCTTCAGCATTGTTCGCATCTATCTACTTTGGGTAGTCTTTAGTTGTAAACGCAACCAAACTCAGATAATAGAATACGAGAAATTTAATTTCAGTCATCTATCGGCAGTTGGTTAGAATGAAGTCTGCCACCATACAGAAATACTATCACTGGTTGCTAAAGCATATCTCGTCCTATATGGCTGTGAAATATATGAAAACTATTCCAGCAGTGACTAATCAACTTAAAGTTGCTTACAATAATATATGCACCAATACATACGACGTGAATCTATTGCCTGATTTTCGGCACAAATTAAAGCTTAAATCTCCTTTTAAATGTTGCGCAGCTTGTAAGTACCAAGCAACTATGATACGACGGCTTCGTAGTCTACAATATATTTCATTATATTTGTAACTTTTAAACAAATTAAAGTTTATTAATATCCAGGTTGAATTGTGATCAAGAATTATTAAACTGTATTCAAGTATGAGTTATACTAATGATGTAATAAATTCTTATAAATAAAAAGATAATTAAATGTCGTGGCCCATAGAAGGTTTATCTATAAAGCTTGATCTTCAATACAAATCACAAATATTTTAAAGGGTACTACTGTAGTGGCAGAATAGCGTCTGACGTTGTACACATCGTATAAGTCTCGACAAGCCTACTAACAGTAGGTAAACAAAATATTAGAAAATCCGTGGAGCGCCTCACAGAGTCAATGCAGTCTTTATGAAAACTAAAAAAATGGTGCAGCAATACTTAGACTTTTAATGAGTTTTTACTATTTTCCACTACAGGTCTCGTTCAACCAGACTAGCGAAATTCCGTTTTAGAAAAGAAATCTTGAAAATATTAATTTTTAATACTAATAATACCTTAGGCTGGTAATTATATATAATAGATAGTACAAAATAACACAACTTGTATTTTATTTATTTTACCTTTGGTTTAAATTCACAAGGCGTATCGTTATCGCCAATTTTTTAACTTGGTATCGGTATGGTGTAAGCAAAACGATGTACCAATGTATTTGTGTTAAATAAAAAATGAATTAAAAATCATAGATGGGTTTTTTGTCATTAGCATTGAATTTTCATTAGCATTGAATTTTTATTGATATTTGTGGGCACTAGCTGTGCCCAAAAACGTTGTGCGCGTTGTGTGACAATATTTTGTTTGATTTTGCTTTGAAAGTAAGCCACACCAAATTTAAAGACTCTTATAGAGCTTCACGTTTACGTATTTACTTTATATGAAGGTACCCATCCCTGGATAAAATTCTGAAATTCTAAAAATTATTGTAAACCTCTGTTAAAGGCGTTTAAAATATTTTAATAACAATGTAATTCTGCAAAGTAAAAAATAAAATTTTATTCAATTGGCTATTTGGCAGTAAGAAACTCATACCGAAACCGTGTTTAAAATATACCACTTTTAAACCGGAAATTGCGTACTTTCACTGCATTTTCTCCACTTTCTTTTGGAAATGAGATATTTTTGCGAAAAAAAGTATCCCATATTAGAATCAGAATGCTAAGATACCTCTTCAAAAAAATCTCTTAAAATCCATTCAGTAGTTTTTACGTGATGCGAACGCAAAAGAAAAGCAGGCAGACAGACAGGCATACAGAGGGATATGAGTTACTATTTTATTATATGTATAGATTTATAACTATAATTTCGCATACATTTTGCTTAAAATTTTATGGTTACTAATCCCATAATTATTTAAAGCATAAGGTAGATGGAGACAATATAAAACTCCTTAACTAGTATTAATTATCATACATGGGACTAATTAATTTGATTAAGTAATTAATTGGTAATTTCATTAGCATTGAATTGTAAATAATGCTAGTAGTTTTCTTTTCATTACCATAGTTTTCAATAATTGTAATGCTTTTTAATGAAAAAGTTTCATTACTAATTATTAAAAAAAAAAAATCGTCATCATTAATCAATGATTAAATTCTAAAAAGGCATTATAATTATTGGCCACATTTGCAATCAACCCTTTTGCATTGAGAATATGTGTATTTAAGGAAGTCCCACCTCCATTCTCTGATCTCCTATTATGTGCAGTTTTTTATATAAAAACAAACAAAAATTAGAAAAAAAATATTAACAGGTTGAAGACTGCTTTTTTACTGTAGTTCGAGACCCATTTAAATAAATACTTTTATAGGGTTTGTAAATGCATCCGACTAAAAATGGGTTAATGTTTGTTTACTTTATTCGTAGTTATTAAAAACTACTGCGATCATAAATTTGTGTTTTATAAAAACAATGATTTCTTCAATTATAATTAGTAATTATACGATTACATTACATTTCCATTATCATTGGTAAAAACAATTGTAATTAAAAATATATCAGCAGCATTAATTGGTAGTTATTTTTTTAATTTTAACTATTTCAAATAATGCCATTAAAAATTCAATGCTAATGAAAAAAATCCCAAGTATGTTAAGTATCATATAACTGAGTTGTATTTATTACTTGACCAGATAATGGGCCTCATGCATAAAAACGAGTAAAAGCGCTGAGTTGAGGCAGGTGAGCAATTGCTCGTAAGTCAAGTTCAATCAAACAGCAACAGCTTTTGCTCAATTTTGTATGCATAAAAATGAGTTCAAACTAATTGCAATTACTTGAGCAAAGGGAGATCAAACGTCTAATTGTTATTGAAGTGCAAACATGCCGTCATGTGAAAGTGAAGTAGAATCATAATTTTTTGCTGTTTGTTGTTCGATATCGTTTCCTAAATGCCATATATCAGTATTGTTGTAATCGTCTTTGATAAGGATATAATCGTCTTTTAAAAATTTAGCTATGTTATGCAAAATGAAACAACTGGCTATTACGTGGGGCGATAATTCTGTCGTTACCCGAATTTTGTATTGAAGTATCAAAAATCTTTGCTTCAATTGCCCAAAACACCGTTCTATAATGACACGTTCTCTTGTAAACACTTTGTTGAATGTCTTTTTTATGTCAATTGTTGGGTTTCGGAATGGTGTCATTAGCCATGGGCATATTCCATAGCCTTCATCCCCGAGAAGTAATGCATCGTTCGTTGCATTTTGCATTATTCTACAGACCTCGCTGTTTCGTAAGATACGTGAGTCATGAACTGAACCAGGCTAGGATATCTCAACGCTTGTAAAAAGTTCTTTTCCATCACAAGTTGCCTGCACATTTATAGAGTGGAAACCTTTTCTACAAATATAGTCATCGTTTTGATTTGTTGGTTTTTTTAATTTTTATATGAGTACAATCATCCCTCCAATTGCAAATGGAAAGCAATAATTTGCTTGCCTTTTCATTTGAGCATCTTTTATTTCCACTGGATCTTTCGGGAATTTTATCCACTCGCGTGCTTTGGAAGATATAAGTTTTGCAACTTCCACAATAGTTCGCGACACAGTTGATTGATGTACTCCAATATCTGTGGCTATACCATTTTGGAATCCAGGATCTGCACAAAATCTTAAATACAATCGAATTTTATCAATATTGCTGAGGGCAGCACCACGTGTTTCTTCTGACACCTCAAAAAAATAACTTCCCAACCAGCAGATGCTACTATCATCTAACCTATGTATTTATCATTTTAATATTAAGTATATAAAAAAATTAATAATTAAGAATACATACCTGTATAATTTTTTATCCTCACTTGCTAAATTTGTTTTACGCTGTTGATAACATTTTGTATTTCTTTGCGGCACAAAATATTCAACCATGTTTCCTTTTTAGTGTACGCGAGACAACTGTAAGGCATTTTCAACAAAATTTGAGCAAGAACTCACAAAGGAAAGCAAAAGCTTGTTTTTATGCATATGAAAATGAGCACAATCTCATCTAACATAGTTCAAACTGAGCAAGACGAGATCAAACGTGAGCAGTGAGTAAAAGCAAATACATCAAATTTTATTATGCATACGACAAGCACACGTTTTATGCATGAGGCCCAATATCATGCTTTTTCAAAATCTGTAACTTTTTTTATAATCTAGTGATGCAATACAATTGCAATCGTGCTAGTTTTAAAAATCTGTTCTGTCAAATAAACAAAAAGACATTCTACAATGGGTTAAAAATTTGTTATAAAAATTAAATTTTGAAATTTATTCTAATATTTTTCTAACTTTTGTTTGCTATTATATTAAAAAATGCACAAATTGGGACAGCAGAGCATGGAGGTGGAAATTTTTTGAAAAATCCAATAAATGTTAAGTTATCCGTCTTTCTTTATTCACTGCATTAAAAGTTAAAAATTACTGAATAATTAATAATTACTAATAAAACTGCTTCATTAAAGAGCATTATAATTAATAAAAACAATGATAATGACAAAAATGTCAGCATTATTTATAATTTAATGCTAATGAAATGACCAATTAGTCCCAAGCAAATATAAATTGCTTAAACTGTAAAAATTAAATTGTAACTCGTGGGACTAGGGTTGTCAGCAGGGCCGCCCCAAAGTTAGTAGACGCCTTGGGCGAGATTGTGATCTGGCCCCCTATACAATTAATTGGTCTAAATAAATTTATATTTCTCATATAATTTATTTTTTTTATTTTATACTTATATTTCAAAAAGGGTTAGATATTATGAAGTGAAAATAAAAAATATAAGAGATAGATTTTTTTTTTAAATTATATTTCGATGCAGTCAAGGAATGTTCATAAATAAAAAAAGTTTCAATAAAATCTGGAATGGTAAACAGTAACGTTTTATTTCTCCCCATTTTCTGTACAATGAAGCTGATGTCGATTAAAAACATATCTGTTTTGGGTAATTTTTGGATAATAGTTCTCAGCCTTTAATGGCAAGGGCCCTATAAAAATTAACTCCTTCTTTTCGTTTTTATTTTTGAATTCTGGCCAAGAGGATGGAGAAGAAATTAATATCGTTTTGTCAGCTTCATTCTTATTTATATCTTCGTCATTAGAATCTAAATCTGGTATTACTTCATTAACCCATTTACGCGCGCTGTACCCATATGGACACACCTCTTTATGTATGCACATAATTTATTCTTGGTACGATATATTACTTTTTTATGCTAATTCGTATTGCCATGGAGTATAACTTCTTAATAGAAATTATGATTTGGAATTCACTGCATAAAGGTACTGAATACGGAGATTTAATTTATTCCTTTAAAAGTCTCAGCGTTAAATCAAAATTCCGCTTTTGTTTTTTTATATTTATATAAGTGCTTTTTATAATTTTTTCTTTTCTTCTTTACTTATAGCCTTTCTTAGCAAATGTTTGACTGAAAGGGAAAAACATTGATATGGTATCCCCGAGGGAAGCCAATGGGCACTTTTTTTTTATTTCGGACCAGCACTCAGGGGATGACCCCTACTCATGCAAAGCATTGTGCCAGAACTAGGAAATTAGGTTATGGGAAGGAGGATAGAGGGAGTAATGTTTGTGGACATTCGATTTGAATTTTCCAACATTGTAGTTGACAGGAAAGACCTCTCTAGGAAGATGATTCCACAAGCGAACTGTACGGCTAAAAAATGAATTTTCTCTGTAATGCATTGTGCGATTCACTGGCCAATCGACCACAAATGGATGAGCTCTTAATGAAAAGCGTGTTGTGCGCGAAAACGTGCGGATATCGGGAACTAGTTCCCTAATCTCATCAGAGCACATTCCATTGTAGTAGCGATAAAACAGCGAAACACAACCCACATTGCGTCGATGTTCAAGAGAGTCAATAGAATTGGATACCCTACTGTCACCTATGAGCTTCTTCGCCCTCTCCTGCACGCGGTCAAGTAGTTCCAAAACAGACCTTGGAGCACCGGCCCATACATGAGAGTTGTATTCCATTTTTGGCCGGATGTAAGTGGTATAAATAGTAAGGAGATCGGATGAGGTGAAATATGTTTTACACCGTTTGAGAAAACCGAGACACTTCTTTTGAGCTTCTTTTGAGACTTGAAAAATGTGCTTAGTCCATCGAACGTCACACTGGATTTTCATGCCAAGAACATCAAGAGCTTCTGATTCCTTAATACTTATACCACCCATAATTAAAGGTGTAGCACCATTATCGGCCGAACGCCGGTGCGTTAGCATACAACATTGAATCTTACGAGCGTTAAAGTCGACTCTATTTGCCCGGCCCCAATTAGATATTGTTATTTTCTAAAACAATTTTGTTTAATTTTAGCAAGTAATGCAATAACCATTATTATTTTATTGTAGTCCGGATGAATTCTTCCAGCAGTTTCGAAAGATATCATAATGGGACCCATTGTCCCCAGTTGAGGACGGACTTTTTACCCAAAACTGAACATTTTTTCTTGTTAATTTTTTGATGTAAAATAGTTAATTAGTCTGTAAAAGTCAAGTTAATAAGGTTATTTTAAAAATACTACTTCCAGTTTGTATTTGGTTCTAAATGGGTTAAGTGTACTCACTGATGACAGCCGAAGAACTAGAAGAAGCATAATAGGAAGTGAACTTTGGGTCCTTCTTAAGAAGCACTTCAGTTGTTGCCTTCTCTTCTCTTATTAATTGAGTCTTTGTTCTCGAGACAGTTTTTTAAACATGATGGTAAAAAATTATTCAGTTCAGTTTATGGTATGGTAATTTTAATAGCTAGCCGCACACTCGCCGGCGTCATTGAACGGTTCATCGTACATTTGAAAAACGGTCTTTACACCTGGCAACCATTGAGTCACGAGTTGAGCATACATAGGTGCTCTTCTACAACTTATTGTTGTTTGTTTTAATAGTCATTGATCACATTCGAATTTTTCGTCAAATATCCATAACGCCGACGGCGATATTTCTTTCTCCCTTACACAAGTATGCGCCCCCTTCATTGTGACATTTAGGGGCACGTTTTTACCCTTTGGGTACGGAACTCTAAAAATTAATTAAAACCTTTTGAAATTGAAAGATATTCATAAAGTTTATACAAATTTATTTAAATTTTCAGTCCATTCAAGTCCATTTATTTCCTTCCTTAAATATGAGAATATTTCTTTATAGTATTAACCCTTTAACTGTTTAATTTTGCTTCGAAAATTTTTTCTGCCTACTTACTTTTGGAGGGATGACGAGTATACTCGACGAAAACAGAGTAAAACTATTTTGCTGTAAATTTACAAATTGTGACAAAAAAATCAAGCGATGTCTGTGTACGTTGTAAAAACACAATTTATTTCATTGATAAAAAAATATACACTACGAAGATGAAATTTTTGCATTATAGAAATAAAAGAAATTTTATAAAACCAAATGAATTTTAAGAAATTTAATTTGTTTATACATATATTTAAGTTTACAGTGAGGTGCACAAATGCGTACATGTTTGTAGTTTGAGCACTTTTTGTTTCATAAATATAAAAGTAATAAAGCAAATGCAAAAACTTTTATTGTCGTTTATTAAGTATCTAGTACTTAATAAATTTATACAAAATTTGTAACAAAATACATCAAGCACCAAGAAAAAAACGAAATAAAGACCAAAATAACTCTTATGCACTCAATTTTGCACCTCTGCCTTTTATGAATAATTTGAAGAGGAGAAATGAAAAATTACTGTTATTTTTCAAGCTTTTTGCTTTTTAGTAGTTTTTTTTTTAAGAAGACATAAGCTCGACATTATTTAAATCGCGTGTGTGGCAAAAACATTGTGCAAATTTTTGGACAAAAATCAAATAAATACCTAACAATAATAAATAATAAAGAAACTTGCAAAATCCACCCAGGAGAGCATCCGGGCCGTGACTAACAGAGGCTGTTTTACCCGGGAACTTGCTAAAAGAACTTAACGTGAGTCAATTAGGGGTCATAAGGGTCAAAACGGTGTTCCGTTGTTCCTAAGCCTCAAGTTAGAGATCGTAAAAAACTTCTAACTATTGCGGACGCAAGTCTAATGATAAGAAAAATGAAAAGAGTTAAGTTTTTAACACCAAAAGATGCTTGGTTAGCAATCGGAAAACTCGTTGGTCGGTGGACGGTATGTAGAGCCCTTCGAGACATTGGTTATATTGCAGCAGTAAAAAAAACAAAAACCTGCATGGTCGGAAACAAATGCAAAGGCACGGTTAAGATTTGCCAAAGAGCAGAAAACTTGGACACTGGACGACTGGAAACGTGTGATCTGGTCAGAGGAATCCGAATTCAACCGTTTCCAATCCGACGGTAAGCAATATTGCTGGCGCCGCCCTGGTGAAAAAATTCAAAGGCGCCATGTGAAGCACGGTGGAGGAAACGTCATGATATGGGGTGGCTTTACGTGGTGGGACCTTGGACAAGTGCAAATAATTGATAATATAGTGAAGAAAGAAGACTTTTTGAGGATTGTACAGACTCATCTTCCGCGATTTTGTAGATAAGAGCGCCTATCCTGCCGAAGAAGTAATTTTTCAGCAGGATGGTGATCCAAAACGCACGTCCAAAATCGTGAAAGAATGGCTTGGTGAGCAAAATTTTCAATTAATGCAGTGGCCAGCACAAAGTTCCGACCTCAATCCGATTGAGAATTTGTGGTTAATCGTGAAGAGACGGTTGGGACAGTACCAATCAGCTCCTACCAATTTGGACGAGCTTTGGCAGCGGATCCAAAATGAATGGAAGAATATTCCAAACGAAATTGTACAGAAATTGAGGGAGAGTATGCCGAATAGCGTAAATGATGTCTTACAAAATAAAGGGCTTTGGACTAAGTATTAAAAATATTCGTATTCAGCAAGATTTTTCAACGGTGCAAAATTGAGTACATTGGAGTTGTTTTTGTTTTCTTTATATTTTTTCTTTCTAAGAAATTGATGCTTTAAAGTTTTGAATATTACACTGTTTTATTCTACTCGTAATATTTAATTAAACTAAAAAAAATTAAGATACAAAAGAAAATTTTGAATTTGCTTTATTACTTTTATTTCTATGAATTAAAATGTGCTCAAAATACAAACTTGTTTTCCTTTATGCACCTCACTGTATATATTTTTTTTAAAGCTCTTTATTTGCCTTGCTTCCAGAAAAAAAGAATTTAGTTGTTTCAATGATTTATAATACGAATGCAATTTTTTTTCTTCATGACGATTATACTCGACATTATGGGTTAATATCTCCACCATCCACCCACCATTTACTCAATTAAAAAAATGACAACAATACCACCAGTTATTTTACAAATTGCAAAAAATCGCCAAATTATTAATTGGAACGCCAAACAAGTTTGAAAATCTGCGACACTTATTGCAAAACAAAAGGGCTGTTTGTCAAAGCTCAACTATATTGTCATCGTTAAGACTCTAGTTAGCTGCTACAAGCACCATTAATTGGCAACGCATTAGTTGTTGCCAGTGCTAACTCACACACAGTAAAGATACAAACCTTTGCAATGTAAACAAATCCTGGTTGGTAACTTTCTGACTCAATAAAACACTAGATTTGAATTCATTTTCTCTAAAAATTGTTGTTTATTTACAAAATGTCTGCTGGTCTGGTTTGTAAAATTTAAGCAGTAAAACAAAAACAAGCAGGTAAATAACATAAGAATGTATGTATGTATTGATATGTACAGAATTGTGGCATATTTTACAGGTTTAGAAAGGAAATATTTTTATATTACAATAATTAAATGTATAAAAAATAGGTTGTTTATATTTATTTAAATCTATATGGTAATTTGTTAAATCTATTTGGAATGCCCAAGGGGCCATGACCAAAATGTAAAGCATCAGGTTGGGGTGCACCTGTGCGTGTACGTGCATTATTTATTTCTTGATTATGTTGTTCGCCACTTACGTAGCCCAATGAACCAGAGCCCAAGTAAACATTGCCATTGGCCAGACGTATAAAACCCAAGCCCCCCGAGCCCAAAGCCACAGCATCATTAGCCGGTAATTGAGCAGCCGAACGTTGCTGTCCCAAATGTAAAGAGCTGGATCTAGAGCCGTAAGGGTCAGACGTGGCACCTGCACCCGATGCCCCTACATGAGCTCGATAACTGTCAAAAAAGGGGGAGGTGAAAAAGGGTTGTGTATTTTGTTCAATGTCATTATCGATAATTTCAATGACGGCGTATTGTTTTAATTCACGTCCATTGGCGTCATAGTTAGCTGCTGCTCCGGAGGGGTAACTGATAACAGCCTTTTTTCCAAATGGCACACGTAAAGGTTGAGCTGGTGCAGGCGGTGGATTTGGTATATTCGAGCCTAAACCTGTAGAACCTGCTGCTGATGGCTGAGATCTTACAAATGAAGTTGAAGATTGTTGTGCTACTAGCGGTGACTGGTATTGCTGTGCTATTTTACCTATACTGGAATCCGACGATGGCAAATAAGTACTTGGCAAGTGTTTAAGTGTGGCAACTGGATGTGTTTGATAAATCGTTTGTGTTTGTACAAACTGACCTTTTGATCTGGGCGTAGGCAGTGCTGGCAGAGCGGGTACTGGCGGCAATGGTTGTACGGTGGGTAGCGGTCCAAAACTATGACCATGACCTAGATTCGAAGGACCAGCCACTAAACCTAATGATATTGAAGGCTTTTCATAGTGGTAACCAGCAACATTACCCGCTGCCACAAACGAAGTGCAAAAAATCACAAGTGTTGTTACACACAGTAGATTCAGCATGTTGTCTGGAAATAAATTAAAAGAAATACAAGGGTTAGAATTTTATTAATATAAAAATAAAAAATAAATATATATGAATTAAAGATATACACAGAAAGAATTTTTTGCTCCTATTAACAGTTTTAATTATTTTCAGATACAAATTTAATTATTTTTTTAATTGACTCAATTATATAATTAATTAAGAGTAAATTCAATAATATTTCAATTAAGTAGATAATTGAATTAATTAAAAATTAAATTAAAGTTGTATCTGAAACAAATTAAAACTGTTAAAAGGAGCAAAAAATGTTTTCTGTGTAGGCTTAACAATTAATCTACTTCATTATATTTGCTTTAAAACATAGTAAATAGTAAAATTCCCGTACAGGCATGCTAATCGTCGAGTAAATAAAATTATTTTCTATTATAAATTATTAATTTGATAATAATCACAATATTATCCTTAAAATCAAATTGAAAGCATTAATTTTATAAGATTAAGTAAATATTTTCAGTTTTATATTTTGGAAAATAGAGAGACGAGCATAGTAAAAAAACACAACAGAGAGTTACAACTCTCATGTATGGGCCGGCGCCCCAAAGTCTATTTTGGAGCTACTCGACCGCGTGCAGGAGAGGGCGAAGAAGCTCATCGGTAACAGTAGAGTATCCAACTCTATTGACTCACTGGAGCATCGACGCAATGTGGGTTGTGTTTCACTATTTTACCGTTACTACAATGGAATGTGCTCTAATGCAATCAGGGAAATTGTACCCGACACCCACTCTTTTTTGCGTACAACACCCTTCTCCTCAAGGGCCCATCCATTTGTGGTCGATTTGCCAGCGAATCGCACTACGCATTATAGGGAGAATTCGGTTTTCGCCCGAACGGTTCGTATGTGGAATAAACTCCCTGCCGATGTCTTTCCTATCAACTTCAATATGAGAAAGTTCAAGTCAAATGTCCACAAACACTACTCCATCTATCCTCCTTCCCATAACCAAATTTCCTAGTTCTGGCACAATGCATTGCATGAGTAGGGGTCATCCCCTGAGTGCTGGTCCAATAAAAAAAAATAAAAATAAACAATTAAATTTTATAACTAAGCATTTCTTTTTTAACATTTCCAATTCGATAGACTTTATTTCTAAATCAACTTTTAATCTTTTCATTTTTGCATCATCTTGTTCCATTTTCATTTTCATCGAACCAAGAATATGTACTCTTCCTTTTATTTTTCAGGGTTACCCAAACAATAAAAGACTAATGCCTTTATGCAGAAGAAATAATGTCTACCTCAATTCTATTTTCTAAAAAATTTTATATGAATTTTTTTTTTTTGAAAGTACACTTTAAGTAGACTTTATTTGTTTTGCAGAAGGGCATAAATCACGGTTTGCCAGATTAGGGGATTTTCCCCTAGATTTAGGGGATTTCTTTCATTTAGGGGAGAATTTGGGGGTTAACATTTGTTAGGGGAAAAAATTGGGGGTTAAAAAAAATATTTAGGTTGTTTTTGGGTAATTTTTTATGTTTTACCAGATGCTCAATTGGTCTATTCCTATTTTTTGTAACCAATAAATGAAAAATATGTAACAATCTGATAGGTTCTTCTAAACTATTTAAACAACGTATTGGAAAGCTAATTTTTTTTGTAATGCGTGTAGTATGTCATGAAAAAACAACAAAATTTTAAGAATACTTTTACAACAACAACAACACAAGAAACATCCCAGTGGTAAAATAAAAGAATCCTTCTCACTTCAGGCCTTCTATATCATTTTTGTGTGCCTTCCAAAGAAGGCCTTTTAGAAGGCCTTGGATCTTTCTTCTAAAAGATCCAGTACACATTCCTACTTCGCTTCTCTTAGTAGAGAAGTAGCAATGTGTACACATTTTGCATGACAAATACATAATTTTCTATTTTTCTATTTCTTATTTATAAAACACAAAAGTTCATTGAATTGCCGTTATCTACTTCATTGGTGCTTGAAATTGAGATACTTCGATAGACTGATTGTCAGTGCGAAGGTCTATCAGCCTGGAGGTTGACGGTTCGAATCCCAAATAAATTTTAATATTTCAATTAAAAATAAAAACAAATTAAAAGTGCTTAAAATTAAAAAAAAACAAGGCCTTGTGTCTCCAAAAGAAGGAGTAAAGAGGCCTCTCAAAAGGCCCTCATACTCCTTCTTTTTACCACTCGGTGTATTTAAATACACATGCACATGTATATTTATAATACATACTTTAATATAATGAAAACTGAAACTTTTGGGGGATTTTTGTTAAAATTGGGATTAATTTAGGGGATTTTTTATTTAATTAATTTGGATTTTATTTTTTGAAAATTACCGAAAATTATTTATTATGTAATCAAGAAAAATTATTTTAGGGAATTTTAAAAAAAAGCTTGATTTTAGGGGTTTTCTTATTTGCCTTTTGGAGGAGAGAGCAAAAAATATCCTGCAACCGTGGCATAAATCTTTGAGTACGGAACAAAAATATTACTATGATCGCTATTTAAACAAAAAAGCTAAAAATTAAGCTGTCCCCATAAAAAACTTGTTTTTGAGGTATGTGGTGTTACCGTCCACTGTCTGCCTATTTTAAAACCGGTTTTAAAAGTATTCTTATTGCATTTTAACTTTATTTGGGTACAAATATAATTGTTGATAACCACCGTAAAAACCAATAACTAGGAACATTTGGACAATTCAAGCAATTTATATATGGTACATTTAATGAAGATTTAAATCCTCTACAGTGTGTGAGTACAGTGTGTGAGTCCGACTCGCTTTTATATATAAGGCATTCACGACTACAGGACTCAAAGTGTACAAAAGCAGAGAAGGACTATCGTTAGACAAAAAACTTTAAGGAAAACAAATGAATTCGAAAATATTTTAAAAACTATTTTCAACCCAGTATATATCTTAATCAAAGGCCCCCAACCAAAAAAAAAAGTGGTTAAAATTAAAATCCATTGGTTTGCTAAATATTTAGCAAAGTGACACAAACCTACCTTGTTAAAAGCTACTGCTATGCTACTGCTATATTAAAAATTTTACATGTTTTGTTCTCTTTGTGAGATTCTAGTTGAGATTGTGTGAGCTCACAGACCCTTAGGGGTTTGCGTGGGCGCTCTTGATCTTAATACATCCAGGGTTATTATGGCAGAGAAAAAATGGGTGCCATTGTAAGAGGAAGCTTCTTGAAGGATTACCATTAGGATCCTACAACAGAAATTTCAACTAGCTTCATATGAGCAAAAAGACTACGCGTTTGAATGTGGAAGAACTGGGCACGGAAACTGATATCTCTTAAAACAAACGAGTAAAAACGGAGAGTTTTTACTCGCACAGAGAGTTAGTGAAATTCTGTGTATGCAGAATTTAGGCTGTGCTTAGAAGAGTGTATTAGGGCATTGCCTGCTTGAAGAGAAAGTTCAGCACTGATTGCGAATAACAGGCAGATATATACAGAACGAGAATGAAGGACTTCAAGCTGAAGGTTGCCGTAGTTCGCTCTTAGATTGAACTCATAGATCAGCAGCGATGTAAAAACTATACAAGCTTTGAGTTGCGGGTTTAAGTAGTTCGAGCCATCTTCAGCAGTCCAATTGATTTGAATCCAAAACATTATATTTAACGGTAAATAGATCTTACAATGAAATTTATAGTCAAGCTTAAGTTCTTTTTTATTCTCTCTAAGAAAGAAATAATTAAATTACAAATGAGGTGGTAATATTAAAGAAAAATTGGGAAAATTTAATTTTTAGACACCAGCAGAGCGGAATGCACATTTTGTAGACAGCCTACGTCCGTCATCAGCACTCTTGTGTCTATAATCTACTTAGGGTAGTGTTTTAGTTGTAAGCATTAACTTAGTGTTGTAGCAGATAAAAGAATACGAGAAAACTTGTATTCAATTATCAATCGTCAGTTGGTGAGAGCGAAGTCTACCACTACCTTAAGCTTCCCTCTTGTTGAATATTTTTACTTTAATATTTTACCACCTTATATTTGTTGTTCCTTCAGCCAACCTTCGGTTAGCAATGAAAGCTACTTTTGTTTGGTAATTTAATTAATTCTTTCTTAGAGAGAATAAAAACGAACTTAAGCTTGACTATAAATTTCATTGTATGTAATACATAAATAGTTCGACTAATAATAATTTGAAATTTTCAAAATTAAATAAATCTTTTTAACATAAACATATTTTTAATTGTAAATTTTAGTATCTTAGCGAGCAATACCACCCTAAAGTAAATCCATGGATCCCAGAGATCAACTAAAAGATCGACCGCTACCAGACGAAAGCCAGAAATCCTAAATCAAAAATATTTTTTATGATTATGGCGCATTTAATTTTTTTTTTTTTACAAAAACGGAAAGACTTTTCAAAAACTGCAAAAAAAATTTCAAGATAAATCTAACACTATACCAACATAAAAAACAAATAATTATAATAGCTTTAAATAAACATTGTTAAGCAAAATTCATTTAAGATTCTATGTGTGTTTTCATATGCTTTTAGCATGCGGCTGTTAATCATCTCCAATTGGGTCAGTAACCCAAAAAAAAAGTTTGTATCTTAAGTCTTTTGTTTCAAGTTGTTTAACTCGACTTGAATGTCTTCCGTTTTCCTTATTGTTTTATTGGTATTAACAGAAAAAAAAACTTAACTTTAAACAATAATAAAAGACAAAAAACAAAACAAATAAAAATTAAATTAATAAAATATAAACAATAAAGCACATAAAATACATAAAACAGCCACAACAAATTATAACAATGACCAAAAGAGTCAAAAATGTGAAACAAAAGAATCAATAACTATAATTTTTTTAAACATTCATTTACTTAACAGTAGGGAGGTCATTATCTATGCTACTCTTAATTGTTGTTGTTGTTAAGCTAAGATTTTTTGCAAGCTTTTGCTATGGTTTAAATTTTATAAATGATAAAATAAAATTGACAAACAGAAACAAAAATATTGGAAAAAAAACCATAAGCAATGTAATGCAACACGCCTACAAAACCAAAGCCAAGCTGAAACTAAACTCTATTTATTGAGCTAACAAAAAAAAAAAAGAAACAAGGCAATTTATAGTTGTATAAACAATTAAGTCAAGTTCATTGAGTTGTGCTTTGTATCTTTTTACATAAAATAATAAAAAAAAATACATTGACTACATTGCAAAAAATTCAATAACAAACAAAAATTTAAACAAATATTGCAGTCATGCTAAGAAAAAAGTCATAAACTGTTAGTCTGCAGTTCACACAACATAAAAAAGTCCATTATAATAAATTACTAAAAATGTCATTTAATATAATAAAAAATTACATAAAAAACTCTATTGTATGGCGCAAAAAAGTACATAAATATATATTTTTAATTAATTTATATTGGCCTTTAATATCAACAAAGTATTTTTTATTATTTAAAGAATATTTAAACTGGATTTGAAAGCTTAAAATAAAAGACTTGAGAATTTATTTAAAAACAAACGTGGAACTCTTGTGGTATTTTATAAAATGCTATAGTTGGGGTTATTTTAGGGGGCAAAACTATTGTGGATGATAAACAACTCATGCATTATCGTCATTATTACTTAGGCGCAGTAAAGTTTTCCTTTTGTTTATCGAAAGCTTTTGGTCTCACACATATTATAAAGGATTTTTAAATTTAAAGGGCCGACGTTGATTTTGAATCAAACACAAATTATTTAGGAAATTATTGTCATTTCTTTTTATTTTGATAATATTGCTATGGTTCAATTATTTATGGAACAAAATATTGGCCAAATGGCCGCCGCGACCTCGACGACACACCTCCATCCGATGCGCCAAATTTTCGATGACGCTGAGGCATAATTAAGGTTCTATGCCATTAATGTGCCGAATTATCTCCACCTTTAGCTCTTGAATTGTTGCTGGCTTATCGACGTACACCTTTTCTTTTAAATAACCCCAAAGAAAGAAGTCCAACGGTGTCAAATCACATGATCTTGGCGGCCCATTGACATCAACACCACGTGAGATAACACGGCCATTGAATTTGTCCCGCAAAAGAGCCATTGTTTCGTTAGCTGTGAGGCAAGTGGTACGGTCCACATACCGCCCACATCCATATCTTTCTATTCGGGCCATAAAAAAGTTCGTTATCATCTCACGATAGCGAACAACATTCACAGTAACTGCCTGACCGGCCTCAGTTTGGAAAAAAATATGGCCCGATGATAGCGGCAGCCCATAAACCGTACTAAACAGTCAATCTTTGTGGGTGCATTGGGTTTTCGACAATCACTCTTGGATTATCATTCGCCCAAATGCGGCAATTCTGCTTATTGACGAATCCACTGAGGTTAATATGTGCCTCATCACTAAAGATGATTTTCTTCGAAATTTGATCGTCCTATTCATAATAAGCCTGAATAACTTTAACGCGTTGCTCGATTGTGTATCTTTCCATGGTTCAAATTAAATAGTTATATTTCGACTTAGACCACGATTTTTGTTATTTTTCATTACACAACTACGAACGATATTTAACAGTATATCCGCGTTATTATTTCATTACTATAGTAGACTATATAGAACAAAGTGTAAGAGTGATATTTAGATTTATGTAAGTCACACTTTGCTTACTTTGCTTTTGAATTGTATAACTAAGTGAAGTTGCATAAAAAATAAAATAAACATCGTTTTTAATAACTTTTAAATTTAAAAAAAGAACGACATACTGACCTTTAAAAAAAACAGACAGCCACCAATCTAGTGCTAGCAAAGTGAGTATCGCGTACCGAGTATTGCATCAGTTTTTTTTTTTTGAGTGCTCAAAAGTAGTTAATATATTTTAGGTTGGTATTTTTAGAAATAAATTTAATAGAATATTTAACACCTACGACGATATACTTCCATTGGTATTTTGATATTGAGTACTATTGAATACCCAATTGAACAGTATTAAGGATTATCGAGTAACTAAAAGTAGTAGAATCTGCCAGCACTAATCAAATTTATGTACATTTAAAACTAAAATAAATCCGTCAAGTGCGAGTTAGACTCACACACGTAGAGTTCCGTACTATGTTTAGTACAACTTTAAAAATTCAAGTTGTTAATTTGTTCATGGCTTATGGGGTACCCTTTAAATTTAATATTAAAGTCATATTAACGAAAATTGCAATAATTAGTATTTGTTGCTATAGCTGCCACAGTTATACACCTTTTGTGAAAATTTCAAGAGTCTGCCTATTATGGTTAAAAACTTAGGCTATATACATGTTAATCACGTCACTATCGGAACACCCTTTAATTTTTAGGTTTATTTTTTTATATTTGTTTATATAGCGAACTAAGTTTTAATTAGTGTTTGTAAATTTTAGGTGTATGCCTCCTACAGTACAAGAAATAAACATATGTACGTGAATAACACGTCTCTATTGGAACACCCTATAAGCTTTAGGCCCATTATTATAACTTGCCTTTAGCTAAAGATAGGATTTTGTTGGAGCGATAAGTAGTCTTTCGTTATAATAATGAGGATAATGCTCATTGCTATAACTTGTTCTTATAGTACGTGATAGTTAAAAGTGGTTTTTAGCTTACTTTTAATAACGAAAAACTATTTATCGCTCTAACAAAATCCTAACTTTAGCTAAAGGCAAGTTATAATAATGGGCCTTAGTATTTGTTGCTATAGCGGCAACAGTTATACAACTTCTGTGAAAATTTAAAGAGTCTACCTATAACGGTTGCAGAGATAAAAGACGCTGACAGACGGACAGATATTGTAGCGAAAACAATAGGGGTACGTTTTTACACTTTGGATACGGAACCCTAAAAAAAGATAAAAAGTTTACGTCAAAAATTTTATTCAAAAATAATTTTTGATTTTATTCTCTATTGCTATTAATCACCGCCCTTAAAAAAGGCAGATGGGTTATCGTTAAAATTTCTAGTAAGTTTTTTATTCAAGTTTAATTTTTACAAAAATTTTCAAATTAATTAGCTTTTCGATCTGTACTTTTTATTTTACTCTTATAACTCTCATATGGTTAAATTTTCTTATCTGTGAAAATAATTTTCTTGAAATCATAATCTGCATTAATCTTTGTCTGAGCAGAACTTGTTGCCATAATAATTAACTATCAAATTTGTAGTAGACAAATTGGTTTGGCTTTTAAAATCCTATTAATTATATTTTGTGGCTTTGAACATCCTACTTGTGTTAAATGTGTGAGTTGAATATATTTTCTTGTTTTTTACTTTAACAAAGATTAACTCATAAATTTCAATTGTTTTTATTATTTTTGTGGTTTCATACTGTTTTGTTTAATGTAGTTTTTTTTTTAGTGTGAACACTTGAACCTTTAATAACGCGATTGTAAATAAATCTACCAGTTTTAAAACGTTTGAGTCAAAAGTTTAAATGGGAATCCTAGAGAAGTACTTAAATTTAAGGTTTGTGTTTGTGGTTGTATTTGGGTGTGGCTACTCAATGTAGGGCAATTTATGCATCCAAAATTTTTCATGATTTCAGTTTTCTTAATTATATTAATTAAATATGCCCTTATTGTTTAATTCAATTTGTCCTTAAGCCCTCGGTATACCTTTATCTGCTGTAGTTAACGAATTATAAATTTTGTCGCTTTGCAGGTACAGGGGAATGGCTTGCCGTAGGCGAGTGTACTGTGAGTAAATCGAGTTACACCTCCTCGTAGTGCCAGCCGGTAATCAGCTCCTAGTTAGATCTTGTCTTTGCTACGAGGCTGGTTAAGTTAAGTCGAGCTACCTCTAGATACCACCAGTTTTCCTTTCTGACTTGACCTGCGCACATGAAGCTTTGTGTGGTTGGACATCTTTTCTCCATTTTTGGAAATTTTATAATTTTTATTTTTGATAAAATCAAACAGTACCGTGTGGACCCGACAGCGATAGACAAGTAAGCCTCGGAAGATTTGAAGAGGTCAGTCTTTGGAGAAATTTTGATTTTTAATGCCCGGAAGAGATGAACACGAATACCTCTTAAGCGACAGAGAGGGTTTATCGGTAAAGGCAGTTCTGGAGCAATAGTGTCCCGGCACGAAGTCCAGAAAGTTGCATGGTTATAATCAAAGTACATTAAGCTGAACATCTGCATCATCTTGGGCATCATCTGCCCAAGATGAAAATCAATGAAGACTGTGCCTGAAAGAGCCTAAACGGTTGCGCATATATTGTGTGAATGTTCAGTTCTGGCTCGCATAAGGATTAGAACTACGTTCAGATACATATTTAATGTGGATGCCATCTAAAGCTTAGAAAACTGCTATTGATTAGAAGAGACTCCGTGATGAGGACGAAGGTCGACAGTCAGAAACAGCCAGAGTCCAGAGTAAAAGCTAGTGTTAGCACGAGAATTAACACAAGTAAGGTAGTTGTAATTTATTGATCGGCTGCCTGAAATTATGTTGGATCGAGGGGGTAGAAATAGAACTCATAAAGCCTGCTCCAATATATCGCCTTCATTCATTAATAATAACAACGAGCAGTAGCCAATTAAAATTTTTTCATCTATACATATAATAAAATAGCAACTTATTTCCGTCTGCATGTATGTCTGCTTTTCATTTGTGTTCACATCACGTAAAAACTACTGGATGGATTTTAACAAACTTTTGTGAGGAGGTACCTTAGTATCCTGGTCCCAATATAGGACACATTTTTCCGCAAAAATGTGTTATTTTCAAGAGAAAGTGAAGAAATAGCAGTGAAAAATGCAATTTGCCGTTTAAAGGTACTGAAATTTTCGGTTTAAAACTGTATTATTTTCTTCACGGTTATTTTTCAACACGATTATATTTTTAACTCATCTTTTTATTGTTGAAAATTTCGGTTTAAAACTAGGATATTTTCAACTCGGTTATTTTTCAACTATTGCGCAACTGATGGCGCCAGTTGAATAAAATTTGTATTTGATCTTTACTTTGTGGAATTGCATTTTTATTAAAATATTTTAAACACCTCTTGCAGAGGTTTACAATAATTTTTAGAATTCTAGAATTTTTTATAAATTTTAGAATTTTATCGAGGTAAAGGTACCTTTATATAAATTATAAATTAAAAAATAACTGAAGCACTATAAAAGTTAGAGTCTTTCAATTGGTGTGGAATACTTTCAATGCAAAATCGAGCAAAGTATTGTCAGGACGCTTACGATGTGGCGGGCACAGCTAGTTTTAAATAAATTATTCGGTTTCTTTAAATACAAGATAATAATTATTGCAACTCTTGGGAACATATGTTTTGGAAATGTCAATCATGAAGATCTCTCATCTAGGGCAAATAGGTAAACTAGAAGCCTTGGAAACGTTAAGTCTCTGTGTTTTGTTCACGAGAAGGGATTGGCTTTAGTTTATGTTACATAGCAAAAGAATCCACCCAATGGAGCGATGAAATTAATCTCTCAGCATGAGGTATATTATTTGTCCAGGAGTCAGCAGTGGGCTAAAAATTGCGACTTGTGTTTTCAACCAGAAGTGAGACCAACATGAGCCTGATACCAATGTAAGGCTAAACCACATCTGTATTTCCTTTAGCGGCTTAAATTGTCTTCTATGGAGGACAGTATCTCTTAAAGTTCTCTATAGGGTATATAATTACTCGCTATAGAGAGTCTAAACTTGACTCTAATAAATTAATTTAAGTCAATTATTTTCTAAAATTCTGCTCTGTACACTTTAGCCTCAGTGTATATAAATACAAATTTAAAAAAGTCTTGTTTTATAGACAGAGAGTAATAATTGTGGCGTAGTGTTAACAATTACTCTTGTAATTGTTGTTAATTTTATTGATGGTGATGGTGTTGATAGATGCATATACTCGCCGCCGTACACTGAACATTTTGTCTGGACGGTATAATATGAATTTAAAATACAAGCAATTAAATGGCATTGCATGCTTGCCACTGTACCGATGGTTGGTTTAGCAACCGAAGGCTGATTACAATTGTTTATTATAATTTTCAAAGTGTTAAATTGTCGTTTAAAATAATCAATAAAGATAAAAAATCGTTTCCAATAATTGATTTCTGAAAGTTGAAGTATCATTTAGTTATTTATTCGTATAAGAGGGTAGTACCTTATGGCAGTACATTTTTCTTAATTCATTTTCTGCTGCTTCAGGATTTAGTAAAACACTGTGTCTTTACCAAATATCGCTATGTGGATTCGGTTGTTAGTTGGCATATACGAAGTGTACAACAATATTGTTACAAAAGAAGAATTTATTCTTTATAAGCTCTGAAGAGAAATACGCAATAACTCTGTATGTAACAACAACACTAATGGTTTATTTTCTTACAATAATAGGTGGGATCCCGTACTTTTTGGAAAAGTGCGGTAAAATGAGAGAAATCAAAGTGCGGGAAAACAAAAAACCAACGTTTTATATATATATAAGGGGTGATCCATTTCGAGGTTCCCTTTTCTTTAAGGAAGAAAAAAAAAACAGAAAATTCAAATTTAATGGAGGATGTTTATTATCATTTTAAAGAACATTCTTTGGCATTTATTTTTTGGAGATTATGTCTATCAAATGTTGGCCTTTGTTACGTCACAGATGGTCCATCCGTTGAGCCCAATTTTCGATGACTCGTTCGAGCATTTCGAATGGTAATTGGCGAATGACATGCGTGATGTTTTCCTCCAAGGCCTGAATCGAAGCGGGTTTATCCGCATAAAATTTAGACTCTAGATATCCCCACAAGAAAAAGTCTAACGGTGTGATATCACATGATCTTTGTGGCCAATTGGCCGGCTCAAAAAGTGAAATTATGTGCTCACCGAAACGTTCTCTCAATCGAGCTTCAATTTCAGGCATCAAATAGTCGGTTGTCATTGCACAATAACGGTCGCCATTGACGGTTACGTTCGCACCGGCATCATTTTTAGAGAAATATGGACCGATGATACCACCGGCACACAAACGACACCAAATCGTTGTTTTTTCTGGATGAAGTGGCAGCTCTTGAATCTCTTCAGGTTGCTCTTCGTCCCAAATGTGGCAATTTAATTTGTTTACAGACCCATTGAGCCAGAAATGGGCCTCTTCGCTAAACAAAATTTGGCTCGAAAACGTCGGATCTTCTTGGATCTTTTCAAGAGCCCATAGAGCGAAGCGATTCAGGCCTAAGTCTTTCCATTATGAAATGCCAAACAAAACTAAACAAAAATAACATGACAGCATGACACGACTCACATGTGATCTGTGAAAAAAAGACTATTGACAAAAGTATCCCTACTTGAATCACCCTTTATATATATTCTTCAGCATTTTTCTTATATTTCTACTTTGAGTGGAAGGAAGCTAAAGGAATACGAGAAAAACTGTATTCCATAATCTATCGAAGTTTACGACTACCTAAAATTTCCTCTTGTTTAAAGTTTTTCTTTAAAAAAAAAACACCATACTTTAGTTATTGCTTCAAACAACCTTCGGCTAGCAATGAGAGCATCTTTTGCTTTTGCCCCAACATTATTTTTAGTTGATACTTCAAAAATTCATTTGTATGTTAATAAATGCTTCGAATAATAAAACGTAAATATTCTAGCATATATTTTTTATTTGTCTTAAAGCCTATTGATTTGTAGGCTATGCAATTACAATTCTAAATATTACGGACTTTAATATGAAACTAATAGCAGTTGTATCGATGAATAGATACTTTCAATCACATGCCATACCCAAACGCGAATAAACATTCATATTATCACTCAATTAACTGCAAGAAAAATAAAAGTTAAAAAGCTAACCAACAGTAGTGTTTTTTTTAAATTAAATTACTCGTATTTTCCAACTGATTTCTATCAACATTTCAACTTAATAGTGTTTGCAAACTAAACTACCAATTAATTTATTACTTTATTGTTTTTTTTCTTACTTGTATGAATATGTCCAAATGTTTCTTTACTGTTCGCAGAGTGGATTTTATAACCGCCTTACGATTATTTTAGAGAAGGTGTTGGTTGTGCAAAAACATTAATAATAATTGACAAAGTTGAGCTGGATAGACGCCTACGTATGAACTTTGATTTAAAAGTTTCCTTTTCACTTAAACAACTATTATGGTAAATTTAAAAATAAATTAAGATGTTGAAGTTTAATTAACTGAGAAAAAAACACCTCCAAAATTATGAGACAAATAGTTGAAATAAATGCTTTTAAATTTAATAATATGTGCAATTAATAAATAAAGTTTTTAAAATGTATTTTTTTAATTGCGGAATAAGTTAATAACAAATTCTTATAATCACAAAGAAGCGAAAGATAAGCGCTGAACGGTGGCTAAACAATCTTTATTTTGTAAATAATTCGGTAGATGTCTTAATTTGGAAAATACCTTTTAGAACAGGTTAGACTACTATATTCGGCCATGCTTAAATAGTTAAATATTCCCTTACTCTATAATGTTTCCCAATTTCACAATAATATACATGCATATAATAAAATTTCCGTCTGTCTGTCTGGTTTTCATTTGTGTTCGCATCACTTAAAAACTACTGGATGGATTTTAACAAAATTTTGTGTGGAGGTACCTTAGCATCCTTGTTCCAATACAGGATACTTTTTTCTGCAAAAATACCTTACTGCCGACTTTGATTTGTATTTTTACTTTGTGGAATCACAATGTTATTAAAATATTTTAAACATCTTTTACAGAGCTTTACAATATTTTTTAGAATTTTTTATAAATTTTAGAATTTTATCCAGGGATGGTACCTTTATATAAAGTAAGTACAACCATAACTCAAGCACTAAATAAGAGTCTTACAATTGGTGTGGAATACTTTCAAAGCAAAATCGAGCAAAATATTGTCAGGACGTCCACGACGTGGCGGGCATAGCTAGTAATTATACTATATAACAAATAGACTTTTTTTTAAATTTTATCGAGTTTTTTAATTATATCGAAGTTGTTTTTGTTAAATATTTTGTAAAAATTTTATAGACTGCTCCTGGTTCCCAGAGGGCACCCTTGTGGGTCTATATCTATGTGCACTGCTTTTTATAGAGGCCCACTAGCTTAAAAACAAACAAAATCACCCCTCGCAGGGGGTTATTAATTCCCCGAGATCTATATGCACTCCATGCGATCTATTTATTGGTCGCGGTTTAATATTTATTAAAAAAAAATAGAAAAAGAAAATCAACACAAAAAAACACAACGTGAAAAAATATATATGTTTTTTGCCCACAGTCTCAAACGGAATGGTCTGATGGTGCTAAAGCCCATTAGCGAAATTTTCGGAACTATGCCTGGCAGATTGGTGGGCTTGAATTTTCTGTATCTCTTCTCGTACCTTGGCAAAGCTGATTTCAACCCGAACGCAGGCGTACAGACGGATAGACGGACATCGCTTAATCAACTTCTCTATGTATAAGGATGCACAATATATATACTTTATGGGGTCGGAAACTTTTCCACCTATAGTGAAGGGTATAAAAATGGTATCTTCTAAAAAAACCTTTGGGTATAAAGCGCAAAAAAAAACAACAAAATTAAAAAAAATCGTTATCTAAACACGATTGTTTACTCGATAAAGTACCTATCGAAAAAGGTTTTAACTAATTCTCGAAAAAAACGTTTTAATTAGCACTTAATTAAAAAGGTAGCAATATTGTTTTAAAAAATATCCTTATTGAAATGTTTGTTAAAAAAAGTATATTATTTGGTATTTCAAAAATACCATGAAAAAACACCTTTTAAAAAATTTCATTTTAAAAAAGTATTTTATAAAAAAAGTACCTTTTAAAAAAATCATTTTTAAAAACATCAGGTATTACGAAAAAAAGTAATTTTAAAAATATCTTTTGAAGGAAGCTCGTCTACATTTGTGTGGCAAAAGCAATCTTTGAAAACCTCTGTAAAAAAATACCGCTTAGAAGATCATCTTTTCAAAAAATATATCCTGAAATAATAAATAATTCACTAAAAATCTTCTATCAAAAATAGTTTTTATTGAAAAATGAAATTATGAAAATTAATATCCTAAGAAATAAGTACATTTTGTATAAAGTTGTTTTCGTAAAAGTATATCCCATACAAATAATTTTCAAAAAATTATCATTTAAAAATCCCTTTTGGGAACCTTTTTGAGAAAATATATTTGAAAAAAAACCCTTCTAAAAAACTTTTGCAGCAAGTACTTTAAAGAAGTACCTTTTGAAAAGTTACTTTTAAGTTTAAAGGTAATTTTAAAGGTAAATTTAATTTAGGCCATGCCTAATCTTATATACCCTTCACCATAGTAACTTTAAATATTCCTTTACTCTCTTGTTTCCAAAATTCACAATAAGATACATTCGGTGTATAGTTTTATGATTTTCAGCTTCATTATTACAAATATAATATAAAGATATCCACATCTTTTTTTCTTTAAAAATTATACCAAATATTTTTTGTAAAAATGTTATCGAAATTTTTTTGTAAAAATGTTATCGAATTTTTTTTGTAAAAATGTTATCGAAAATTTTTAGTAAAAAAGTAGCTTTCATTCCTAACCAAAGGTTGGCTGAAGCAACAACAAATATAAGGTGGTAAAATATTAAAGTAAAAATATTAAACAAGAGGGAACTTCCCTTCTTAGGTAGTGGTAGACTTCGTTCTCACCAACTGACGATTGATAATTAAACGAACTTAAGCTTGACTTCGACTTGAGTTCGACTAATAATATTTCAAATACTCAATTTTTTTGTAAAAATGTTATCGAACATTTTTTGTAAAAATTGTATTGAAAATTTTTTGCTATCGAAGAGTTTAATTGAAAACTTTTTGTAAATATTTTGTTAATTTTTTTTTGGTTAAAATTTTATCGAACATTTTTTTGAAAATATTTAGTAAAAATTTTATCGTTTTTTTGTAAAAATTTTATCCAATTTTTTTTTTTAAATTTTATCGAAAATTTTTAAAATGTTGAAAAATTTTTGTAAAAATATTATCGAAAATTTTATTGAAAATTTGAAAACAAAATTCATATAATTTTTTCAAAAAATTGCATCGAAATTTTTTTTAAATATTTTATCGAAAATTTTTTGTAAAAAGTTTATTAAAAATGTAAAAATTTGATCGCTTTTTTGTAAAAATTTTATTGAAGATTTTTTTTTTTAAATTATATCGAAAATTTTATTGATAATTTTTTTTAAAAATTAGAAGGTTTACTGAAAAAATTTTACAGAATTTTTTTTTTGTAAAAGTTAGGACCTTCCTGCAATCTATATTGCGTGGTGAGCTTAAATTTTCTGTATCTCTTCTGGTGCCCTGGCAAAGTTGATTTCCACCCGAACACGGACAGGCGGATATCACTTAATCAACTTCTTTATATATATATATATATATATATATATATATATATATATATATATATATATATATATATATATATATATATATATATATATATATATATACTTTATGCGGTCGCAAATGAATATTGTAGAACTAACACATAGAATGACAATCTTTATATATACCCTTTTCCCCCCTGTGGTGAAGGGTATATAAGAAAACATCTATAGAAATAAATAATTTCTGGAAGAGTGTTGTAATTCTCATAAAAGATATCCTTAAAGAAAAAAGTACCTTAAACAAAAAGTACTGTGTAAAAAATCTTCGTGTTAATGAAAGTATCTTACAGGTAAATTTATTAAGTTTACTTATTAAATTATGACCTCGAACTAACTAAAAATTCTTTAAATACATTCATCATGTTTGGTTTTTTTTTTACACCTTGAAAACTCATTTTTAAAATATTTATTTTTTAATGTAATAACACAGTGCAACACGGAAAAAAATAACCATATACAGACACCACTAAAAGACCAAAAAAAAAGACCCCTGTCTCCCAGTTTTGCCTAAAGTCATCTAGGTTTTTTTTTTATGGGCCCTCAAAGATGTGGGGCCTCGATGTCATTTTTGCAAAAAAAGACTCCACATCTTTGAGGGCCCATAAAAAAACCTGGAGGACTTTGGGCAAAACTGGAAGACAGGGGTCTTTTTTTTTGGTCTTTTATGACGTAGTGGTATCCGTATATGGTTATTTTGCCATGACTTAAAAAATTACACAGTGTGTAATAAAATTACATTTTTTTCTAAATATTTATAATATCATGGCCTTAAATTTATGATACAGTGCAGTGCGTAAATAATAGTTTTTTTTTGTGGTACTCCATACAAACTTTTTTTGTTGCGTGTTGCAACATATGCAAAGATTTTTATCTAGTTTTATATTTCTTTTAACAAAATCAAAATAAAACTTGTGTTCAAACATTATTTTTTCTATTTTTCAGCTTTTAAATTCTGTCAGCTTTTCAATCTATACCAAATCTAACATCGACTTTGCAAAAAAGAAAAAAAAAACAATCTAAGACAGATCTATTTTGTTTAGTCCATAGAGACTTTATTTATGGCGGCATTAATTTAAAAACCAAAAGAAATAAAAATAATAAAAAATTTCAAATTGTTGCATTTTACGCAAATTTTAAATACAAAAAATCAAAATGCGTTCACCGAAAATAGGATTTTTTATTAAATATATTTTTGTTTTTTTTCCTTTTTGTGTAAAAGCATTTATCGCTGAGGGAAACACGTTTAGGTGAATGTTACTTTGGGTTACTGCAAAATTTTAAATGGAGCAATGATTTGATTTTTTTAAAGCTTGAGCCTAAAGATTTGATTACATCATGTTTTAGTGTTGCGATTTATATTCCTTTTTTTATTTGTTAATTTTTTGTTGTTGCTTTGCTTTGGAAATGGCTATCAATTGCTTATAATGCAGGCATAAGTGGCTTTAGACATGTGTAAGTTTGATGATATTTTAATATTTTTTGAGCGTGATTGTTGAATTAATTGTATATGAGACTACAGAAATCAGATTACAGAGAAGATTTAATGGCATTAAGTACACGCAGAGAAAAAAACTGGGTATCTTGTAGTGCTCGTAAAAAATTAAGTCTAAAATCAGGCTAGAGACTCTGATTTTTGTTTGCTTTTAAAGACAGACTGATAGATTATGGCACTAACAATCATTCAATGGAATCACTCTTAGAATGATTGGCAGGGCCCTAGGGAAGTCTTTATTACAATTCTTGGAATATTTAAGTTAAAATATATATTTTGTAGATTTAAAGAATTTTCCTAAAAATATTGTAATTGTTTAAAAAAAAAATTAATTAAAATGTAAACTAAAAACTGTGTGGAGATCATACGGAATTTATTTAAAATGTTACATACCATTTCCAACAATAAAATTCCCTTCTTCTATGTTTTAAAATGAAACCAGAAACTAATTCGAATTTCCGATTCTCCTTTAGAACAATTTCTTTCCGCTAAAGAAGTTCCAGTATTTATGCGATACATACTGTGAATTTTTGACAAATCGTCTTAAGCCGAGATAAGATAATCTCTATTTTTTAATAAAACAAAACTACAAAAAATCCTCTTAATTTTAAAGACAGAGAAACACTGTAGATAAAAATCAGTTTACAATTTACGGGGTCTGTTCCAAAGAAAAGGTGAATATTGAATTTTCGGGGGCTGTGTACATTCGATTATCGATTTTTACTTTGCCATACGTAGTATAAAGTATAGTAATAATGAAAAAAATCGAGGTCGGCATTTCGACGGTTTTATACCTTTTGAGGTCTCCTGAATCCATTTTGGTTATTTTCGCGATGGGTGGGTGGGTGTGTATGCCACTATTTTTGTGAACGTTCTACAAGTCATACCGTATGACATATCAAAATGAAATTTAGTACGTGCCTTTGGTATATGATGATAAAGAGCTGTATAGTTTTTGGGCATAATCGGGAGAGGGAAAGGGGTAGTTTCCTTACCCCCAAATTTTGTAAATGCTCTACAGGTCATACCGTATGACATATCAAAATGCAATTCTGTATGTACCTTTGATTTATCGTGATGAAGAGCTGTATAAATTTTGGGCATAATCGGGAAGGGGCAAGCGGTAGTTTGCTTAACACCCCAAACCGAAAATAATCAATTTTTGATTCGAATATACGTTGAACTTTTATACTTTATGTAATATATCCATAAAAATATTTGTTTCCATTGGGCATGGTAGAGTTGAGTGTAGGCCACTCCAGTTTTTTTTTTTTGTTATGTTGGTACATATGTGTTAGTCATATGTTGGCATTATCAGCCAATTTGGATCAATAATTTGTTGTTGACAACTGAAAAGGTTACTCACGTTTGTGTGTGTTCTTCGATTTTTGATTTTTGAAAAAAAATGGATCAAAGAATATGTATTAAATTTTCATTAAAAATGGTACAAAGGGCTCCAAGGCACTTGAAATGTTGACTGTGGCATTCGGCGAGTTCACTTAGTGTTTATAAGCGTTTATAAAGTGTTTATAAGTGGTATAATCGCCTTACAGAAGGCCGATAAGATGTTGATGACAATGAGCGTTCTGAAGCGAACAAAACATTGAAACAGTGAAAAAAATTGATAGGGAAAATCGTGGAATCACTATTAGGAAAGTTGCAGAGAATGTTGGCATATCAATCAGATCACGCCATGCAATTTTCTCGAATCTTTTTTTGCGCATTAAACATGTGGCGAAGTTTCTTTCAAAATTGCTAAATTTTGAGCAAAAGCAAAGTCGCATTAGTATCGCTCAGAAGTTATTGAATGACGTCAACGACGATCTAGGTTTGCTCAAAAGGGTCATAGCTGGTGACGAAATGTGGGTATATGATTATGAAGTCGTAATCCAGGTCCAATCATCCCAATGGAAGCGGACAGATGAGCCAAGACCGAAAAAAGCACGCCAAGTTCGCTCAAATGTAAAGGTTTTGCTCACTGTTTTCTTCGATTACAATGGCCTGGTGCATCATGAGTTCTTGCCAACAGGTGGTACAGTTACTAGGGAATACTACAAGGAAGTTATGATACATTTGCGTGAAATAATACAGCTCAAACGATTGGAATTGTGAAAAATAATCATGCATGATGATAATGCATCAGTTCACACATCAATGCTTGTTCGTGATCTTTTGGCCAAAAACAACACACCCTAATATTGCCTCAACTGCCTTATTTACCAGATTTGGCTCCCTGCGACTTTTTCCTATTCCCCAAAATTGAAGAGACCAATGAAAAGAAAGTGTTTTGCCACAACTGATGAGATAAAGTCAGAATCGAAGAACGCATCGAAAAGCGCATTTCAGAAGAGCTTCGAGGACTGGAAAGAGCGTTGGCATTAGTGCATTATATCTAAGGGGGATTACTTTGGAAAGGAAAAAATGGATATTGATGAATAAATTAATTCTATAAAACAAATTAAAATTCACCTTTTCTTTTACACAGACCTCGTATTTCGCTCTTTAAAAAAAATTGTAAATTACACTTCCAATTCTTTTTGTAAGTACCCAGATTCATGTTAAGTATCCAGATTCATGTTAATTTAACAACTTGAAACTAAAATTTTTATCAGCCATTATAAATTTAGTTAAATATTTTTGTGCGATCGCTTACACACGAAAACAAAGCGAAACAATTTCAAGCGTGCTTAATTTGTTCAAAAATGTTGCTGAGTTTTCCAATACCAAAACAAAAATAAAACATGATTTTTCTTAGATTTTTGCAAAATAAAGTTAATAAAAATAAATAACAATTTTGAAAAAAATAAACCTTTTTTGGGTTAAAAGTGTGTTACCACAAAAAAACCAGTTAAAATTATTAGCTGGTATTTGGCAGAAGTAAATGGAAATTGCAACTGAAAAATGGTGCGTAAACTATACCAAACCTGAGCACTGCATATGTGTAGTAAGTCCACTTACAAATAAATAGACTCATATTGACATTTACGAAATGGCATGTAAAGTGGTCCATATGGCGGAGTTTAATTTTATGGTTTTTATTTTAATCTTTTTCTCTTTTGCAACTTCAATTTGGGCCATACTGCTTGTTAAAGTAATAAATATTTCGCAGTTTGTTTACTTTTGAGTATGTATGGGTGTGCGTGCGTACGCTTTAGGTGCCTGTAGATTAAAATATATTTTGTAAAATTTTAATTATAAATATTTTTATATTTCGTATTTGAATTTTATGTGCATTTTGTTAGATTGCTTTGGAATATTTTTCTTAAAATTTTCCTTAATTGCAGGAAATAGAAAATTAATAAAATATATTTTTCTGATTAAATTTTTCGATATGAGTAGTTTCCTTAATAAAGTTGGTGGTGAAGTGTGAATTTTCAAAGAATTTAACAGAAATTGCAAAATTGATCTTTTGCTTGATTATGATCTGCATGTTACATATCACCCATGTCCCCAAATAATTACTAAACCTTTGTTTATAAAAATAAGAATTTTAAAAGAAAATTTCAACCGTGTTACTACAAGTATTTAAATAGATTCAAATATTTTGTCTTTCTCTCAATATATTTGTTTTAAACTATGTCTTAGATATAGGAGATCTATTTTTTTGTGGAACACAAATTCTTGGCTACTTGCTGTGCGCAAGGTTTCAGATAAAATAAGAATAAGGACACCTAGACTGGTTCTTGATAAGGCAGATAGGTCATATATTATAATTACTCTAAGAAATTTGGGTTTCAATGGACTGATTGGTAGTGCCGCAGTAGACTGATTGTTAGTGCACTAGTATATCAGTCATTTAGGATATCTTCATTCTCATAAAGGCAATATACTCCATATTGACTTTCATCCTATAAAGGTATTACCGAAAATATTACTGACAGCATTTGTCTCAAATAATAAACATCTCCAGTTCATCTACGAGTATTTAACCACTTCTCGTATCTCTATTTTGGGTCGACCTTGAGAGGTCCTTCTGGTAGTTGTATTGGTTTTCAACCTATAAGGCAAACCCTGTAGAATCTCCTGAGTGATTCGCGGATTTTTTGTGGATTCTGTGTAATTGAATTGTTTTGCCATCCATATCCTGATTTTAATCTTTTTTACTCTATTGTTTTTTACATTTTATAATATAGGGTGATTCAAGTAGAGATATTTTTTTAATAGACTTTTTTGACAGATCACGTATGAGTCCTGTCATGCTGTCACATTATTTTGGAAAGACTTACGCCTTACTTACTTCGCTCTATGGGCTCTTCCAAGAAGATCCGACGTTTTCGAGGCAAATTTTGTTTAGCGATGAGGCCCATTTCTGGTTCAATGGGTATGTAAACAAACAAAATTGCCGCATTTGGGACGAAGAGCAACCTGAAGAGATTCAAGAGCTGCCACTTTATCCAGAAAAAACAACGGTTTGGTGTGGTTTGTGGGCCGGTGGAATCATCAGTCCATATTTCTTTAAAAATGGCGACCGTTATCGTGCCATGACAACCGATTATTTGATGCCTCAAATTGAAGCTCGTGAACTCGGCGAAATTTGGTTACAGCAAGATTGCGCCACTTCCCACACATCACATCAATCAATGGATTTATTGAGAGAACATTTTGGTGAGCACATAATTTCACGTTTTGGGCCGGTCGATTGGCCACAAAGATCGTGTTATATCACACCGTTAGACTTTTTCCTGTGGGGATATCTAAAGTCTATAGTTTATGTGGACAAACCCGCTTCGATTCAGGCCTTAGAGGAAAACATCTCGTATGTCATTCGCCAGTTACCAGTCGAAATGCTCGAGCGAGTCATGGAAAATTGCGACGTAGCAACGGCCAACATTTGATAGACATAATCTACAAACAATAAATGACAAAAATAATCTTTTAAATGATAATAAGCGTCCTCCATTAAATTCGAATTTTCTGTGTTTATTTCTTTAAAAAAGTAGGGAACCTCGTAATGGATCACCCCTTATTAGCTACCAAAGATTTTCCAAGTCCATATATTCCACTTCATTCTATACAATGCTTTGTAGCGCTCGTCATTGACTGAAAGAGCGCTACCACTTTCTAAAAATATACCAATGATTCCACTACTCGAAAGTCCACAAGCAACTGTCACTTTATCTAGATGCATTGATGCATTCTATACAATGACGTGCGAATTTTTTGATCTCCAACTTTGCAATTTTGTTTGCTGACATAGCCGCGGAGATAAAAAGGCGCCTCGCCCGAAAAGATTTTTTTTCTCTCCAAATTCTATGTTCGATTGGTTATTTTAGTCCTGGCTAAAAATCAACATTTCTATCAGTGTCAAAATTTGAATCATTCGTTACACCTAAAAATTTCATAAATTTATTTTCACAGATTTTAGACAGTTTTTAGGTTTAAGTACGTTTTGGAAAAACTAACTTTTGGAAAACTGAAATAACAAAATGTTTAAGGAGCATTTACGATATATAAAGGTATTTTTTTAAGAAATGGTACGTTCTAAAAAGTATTAAAAATGTAATAGGTTTTTGTAGTAGGTTTTGTCAAAGCCATTTTTCTTGCAAAAGCCACTTTTCTTGTTCCATTTTCTTGGAACAAAATCTCATTTTTTTGGTTTACATTTTCTTGTTCATTAGCACTAAATATTTGTGTAGGGTGCAAGCAGTTACAAAATTATTCCACAAGTATATTTAAGCTTCTGGTAATAGATGATCAAAATGAAATAATAATAAAATACACACATTTAAGCGCCTTTGGAGAACACGCATTGCATATATGTACAACGAACGTACAAAATTAACACCATTTAACTACTAGCAGTTTACTTTTTTTTAACTATGGCTTTTTCATCATTAAAAGCCTTTAGGCCATAAAGCAAACTATGTAATATATTGAAAAATAAAGGAAAAGAAAAAACATTTAATTACCAGTGCGACAGCTTGAAAAACATCTAGTCAATTCTTGTTTAACAGGCCTATTGCAACCAAATTTGACTAAAATCTAGTCACAAACAGAAACTAAGCAAAAGGTGTGGTATGTAGTATGTTTTGATTTTATACTTTTTATCCATTTTATTTTAATAGAAAAAATAAATATATAAATAAAATATTGTGTGCGTAACAAGGTTCTGTGTTTTAGTTTGGATTGGTTTTAGCCACACATGAAAATCGTGTCTAACTTTTTTGTTTTAATGAAATCAATACCAAAAAAAAAAAAAAAAATAAATAAAAACGTAATGGGTAGCAATTTTTGTTTAATACTTTTAAGCCATAATATTTTGAAGTATTTTTGCATGTAAAATAACTTGAATGTTTAACTATAGGGTAATTTATTTCTTATGTGATTTTTCATTGTAGAACAGTTTCTTTGTAAAATAATGAAAATGTCAAACTTTTAATAATTAAGCTCTACACTAGATAGGATTCATTTGAATCAACTCGGTTTGAAAAAAAAAACACAACAGTTCTATCGATCCTCATATTGACTATTTCACTTTTTTTATAAATGAATACTTATAGGCATTAATTAGTTTGTAACAATGCTAATGATTTTTTTCGTTACCATTATTTTCAATAATGATGATGGTTTTAAATGAAAAACTTTCATTAGTAATAGTAATTTATTTTTTATCTGTCTGTCTGCGTTCGCGTCACTTAAATACTACTGGATGGATTTTAAAAAAATTTTGCAACTAGGTACCTTAGTATCGTGATTCAAATATAGTTTTCTTTTTTCTGTTTTCCGACAAAATATCTTATTTCCAAGAGAAAGTGGAGAAAAAGCAGTGAAAGTATGCAATTTTACTTTTAGGAGGAATGAGACCCTTTATATAAAGTATATAAATAAACCAAAACTGAAGCACTAAAAATGTAAGGGTCTTTGGAGTGCTTTCAAAGCAATGTAATAAAAACAAAATCACTATCATTAAACAATAATTAAATATATTTTTTTTAACAGAACGAATTTATAGTTAGCAATGTCAAACTTTGTGATATATATCAGTCGTGTAATAAAGCGCACGGTTGTTAATCATCTCGCACCATCAGCATTAGTTTTGCACTTTTACAATATTTAATTTTATTTTTTTTAATTTCTAAATTTGTGACCGTTGAAAAAACATGGTTATTGTATGGTCACGACAACGACACTATGTTTTCTGTAACAATACATGTTTGCTGTGAACAAATTATATTTATTCTAAATAATGCTTTGGGCACGATAAACAAGTTTTTATTAAGAGTTAATAATTCAATGGTTATAAGCACCATAACAGCAACCAAAATTTTTTTTAATAATTAAAAATAAAATTATATTTATAACCAGAATATATTATTATTAAACCTAGTATGTTAAGTATGACTAATAATAAACAAATAATGTTTGGTTTTAAAAATACATATTTTGGTTATGGCCTTTTTTCAGTTCAGAAATATGTGTGTTAGCTATCGGTTCACCTAAAACCGTAAAAACATTTAATACACATTTCTGTGTTAACAAATAAATTTCTTTTTTATTATAAATGATAGTTTTAAATTAAAAATATCAAACATATAAAAAGGTAAGCAGTCTAAATGGAGATACTCGTGTATTTGTTTTTTATTATTTTTAAATATATTCATCCGTTGTCACTTATAACCATTTAAATGTTTCACATTATATTATTATATTAAAATTATGGTTGTATTTTACAATGTTATTTTATGTAAGACAATATGTTCCAATGACAACAATATTGTTATTATGGTTTAAAATAATATATATGATTGGAAAATACTCATATATTTCAGCCATAACATGTTGCTCTTAGATTATGGTTACCTCAAGCATGTTTTTTCTTTGCTTGTAGGCAAATTTATTTTATTGTTTATAGAAACAACTGATTTTCCATCAATTATAATAAGTAATTATACAAATTCATTGCACTTTCATTATTATATAATAGTATAAACAATTGTAATTGAAAAAGAATCAGTAGCCTAAACTTTTGCAAAAAAATTACCCAGCAAAAAATTAGGCATCACCAAAAGAGTACTTGCTACATAATGACTTACTTTTGGGATTACCAAATTCTGTTACTCGATTACAAAACACATTACATTAAACTTAAAAAAATGTAATTTGTATTTGAACTAATTCTTATATTTTAAGAGAGAATGCCTTAAAATTATTTAAAAAATAATTAATTATTTTAAATAAATTTTTCAAAGTTCTAAGTTAACTTCTTAATTATTTAAAACTAAGAAAAAAGTATTTGCATTACATTTTTTGCGTAATATATATTACGTAGTCAATTCTGTAGAACTAGTTATTTTAGTCTAACGTCTTTTTAAAATCATTAAGTTAGAAAGTACTTCCACCAAAAATGCTTAATTCCACACTCGATTACAATTTTTTTAAATTTTTGCTGGGTATTTTTATGTACTCAAGAGGTTATAATTTCGCCATAGATGACAATTTTTTGTAGTTATGCACCCAACAAATTATGTCCAATAACACAGTGCCACAAATTATGACTTTTCGAAAAATACATGCACTTAACAATATAGGTTCGATTCTACTATACATAGTTTGAAGATTTTGGTGACCAATTTTTATTTATGTTTAAGTTTTCAAAATGTATGTGTGGTGGTCCCCCCGAGGCATTATATTATTAAATTAATTTATTAAAATACAAATGTTAATTTCCCAAATAGCAGGAAGAGCGATTTATACTGGTATGCTGTTTTACTTTTCACTTCAATAGCGTTTCAGCAGTTAAGACAGTGTCAAACTCCTAAACAAGTGATATGAGCATTGGCCCAGCCAGCCATGTTCTGAAATTGGGCGTTGGATTTTTTTGCATTGTTTTCGTCCAGTGACAAAAACACCATCAGGTTAAGGCTACACGGCATTCACTGTACTAAATCTGTATCACATCTGTATGTATGTTTGTATGAGTAGATAAAAAATATTTATGTATAGCCTCGGTTAAGCTTCAGGTATAATTTTGAAATTTATTTTACTCGTATATAAGATAATTGTGCATTAAAATATGTTTCAGGTATTATTTATATTGTGATGTAAAGTAATAAAGAAAATAATCGTCCTACTGAGCAAAGCAAACAGCTAAAGCCGTATTAAAGATTTTTGTAGGAAAATATTGCTCTTCTAGTCATCTGTTAAAAAAAGTATAATATATTTGGCGCGGTAAACTGATTTTGTTTTTATTTTGTTAACAACGTGGAACTAAAAATGCTAGTTGAAATATTGTAGTCAGGTTATTTAGCACAGCGTAAAATTGTCGGTGAGATAGCATTAGGCGGAGGAAAATTGATTACAGCTTTGATCATTTATCTGCAATTTATTGAAGAAATATTTTTCATAATATACAATTTTTTTTTTGTTACTTATATATATACGAGTTTACCGTCATAGAATCTGCCCTATCTAACATTACTTTCTTATGTAGATAAGGCATTTTGAATTTTTTATGACGATATATAAAAGATTTACTGAACAAATGTTGTAAGAAAATTTTTTTTACAACCCCCATATTTATAAAAAATAAAATATATGAGCTGGTTTTTTTGAAAGCAGTATAAGTCCACTTATTTAAAAAAATATGGACTAAAATTTGATCCTGTTTTTATTTCTTGTAATATTTTATTTTTGATAGTGGTATATGTCCATGTGGAGCTTTAAAAAACATTTGTCTTTTTAAACATTTTCGTAATTATTAATTGATAATAAAATTTAAAAGGTGTAGAGTGTAAAGATCATACTCGTATTGATTATAGGTTGCCAATATTTTTATATTGATTCAAACACAAACCCTTAAATATCTCAATATATGAAAAAATGGACTTATACCACCTTCAAAAAAGCAGTTCATATTTGAAATCTATTTTAACACAAATCTCTCATACAAAAGTAGTTCTAAAATACATTTCAAATAAATTTTTTTTTTATAAATATGGGGTAAACCTTTTTATAAATGATAAAAATTTCTAAAAATATATAAAAACACACAGGCTATATTAGGAAGGTTATTCTAATTAAATGCCAGCTCATTATTCTCTTTAAAATTAATAGTTCTAAGTTGCTGCATCTGCATCCTATTACGCACACATTTCTAGTTTTTCTTAGAAATATCGTTTAGTAATACCAGGTACTGACTGACATAATGGCTTCTAATTCCTATTCGTCGTCGCAGATCGTTCAGAAAGTTTATGTACCTTTATCCCATCTACTGGTTCGTACTCTATGGTCGGAGCGATCTGACCTAGAATGACCAGACTACCATTGCTTCCTATAATTATATATGGTTACTTTTTTAATATTTACTTCGATAATATATAATAAATATAATGTTTAATTGCAGTGTAGCCGAAAGTGAAACATTTACTACCACTCTAACCAGCTGTCTGATCTTCTTCTATCCCTTTCCAAATAACTAATAATAATCCTCGATTAATATAGTTATTAATTGCCTGAGTGTTAATTCTCTTTAAAATTTATTATTTAAAATTTATTCTTTAAAGTAATTATTAAGCATTGATTTATGTACTTAAATTAAAATTTCTTACAATTTTGAATATTTTCTGATTTTATTTGTATATTTATTCGCTTAAGAAATCACCCTTGGCAAGCAGTTGACTACTTACCTACATTTTATTTTACAATTGACATTTATATTCTAGTTCTATGTAATTTAAACAAAAAAAAAATTGTTTTATACATTTTTTTAATAATATTAATCACTTTGGAATCCTTGAAAAAAACTTTTTAAAAAATATGTAAGTTATCGTTAGACTTTTTCTAGATAAATTTAATAAAGTTTTTTCTATATAAAGCGAAAATAAACACACAATTAAATCTAAAATACATACCCTAAACACCTTAAATTCTTTTGGGAATTTGCAACTATATTAAAGAGAACGACTTGCAATCAAGTCGCTTTCTCTAAACCATTTGGCCTACTTTCATTTGGCAAAGTTATATTTTACCATAAACGATTTTCCTTATTTAAACCGTCGACAAATCGGGTTTGTTTTAATTAATTTCATTTCAAAATGAAATAAACATCATTAATAAAACTTTTTAAATTTAGTAGGTAGAGTCTGGTTTTATGTGCAAATGCAGAGGAAAAGGCGTGTGTATGTGCATGTGTGTATGTTTGACATGAAGTATGTGTCCTAAATCTTTTGATTTAATCACTTCATTTTTAAATACATATGTATGTACATATCAATTTTATGTTAGAGTGTTCATACTTTTTGCAGCAACGATTATTTAAGGAATTAAATTTATATTTAAATTTGAGGAATAACACATCAACATTAATTTTTAACAAAGTTATGAAATTGTCTATACAACTTTTAGTTTTAGGTAAGCATTTGGAAAGCGCTTAAAATATTAGGTCTACACCTTTTTAAAAAGACTTAGTTGTTGCATATAAATTTTCAAATAAGGTATTTACTTCAAGCTGTTCGTAATGTATATAGAGGAAATTTGTTTTCACATTTAAATTTCTCTATAGTAGTGCAAAGTTACAATAAGTACGAATTTTCAGCATTTCCATAACTTCATTGCCAAAAATGGCTACAAAAAATGCCTTCAAAAATGAGTTAAAAAAATAAGTAAGAAAAAAGATAACAGAAATAATTCAAGTTGAACTTTTTACAATACTTTGAAAATAATATAATTTGTAATTTTAACTTTATAGCTCATATTATCATCTATAAGAGCATTTATATTTCACAAGTATTGATTTTAAACAGGTAAAGAAACGTTATTGTCGTGCCAACATACTTGATATTCTGAACCTAAGTCTACAAAAATAATTTTTGTCTCGATTAACTGAAATTAAATGAATTCTGTAACGGAGACGGACAGTTGAAATTGCCACAGCACTTATATTTCCAAGTCCGCTATAACAACAAGTATAAAATTTGAATTTTGAAATTCAAGGTTGTCCCCATATTGATGTAACTTGGCCTATATGGCCCTATTTTTTGAACCGTTTTAGACAAACACTGAAAAATTACATAGCATGGCCATTACTATGTTCGTTATAATAAAAATATTTACAACTAGCCGCCCCGTCGCACAGTGAGACAACGCCGGCATTAAATACAAGGAGTCATTGTAGAGCTCTGAAATTTTGCACAGGTTATTTATGAGACAATTGAAGTTAAAAAAAAAATTTACGTATAGCTTTCAATTTTGGTATACTTGAATGTTATATTGTTATAAATATTATCGGAAAAAATGTTGAACTTTGACCTACTTTTACCCCCACCACCCATATAACCACAACATAAAAAGTGCCATATTTTCTAAAATATTTTAGGTAAAACCTTCAAATTTGTTATTACTATAATTTATATCATTTAAAATGTTTCATGCAAAAATTACAATAACACGCCCACTATTACGCCCACCTCCCATTGAAGTGCAATAAAAAAAAAATTTTTTTTTTCATTCTATCAATAATTTTTTAACATCACCATGGTATTCAAATTTTATCAATTTCATTCTAATTCTAAATGAATTAATATAAGGATCTGATGATATTTGCAAATAGTGCATTACATCTTCATTCGTAGAAATACGTGAATTTTTACGAGAATGGAATAGCCTACAGTTTCTATACTCCTTATTCATTGCTTCTTGCGCTAATCTCTTATCAAAAGAGATCATTACAAGAACACTCATTATTACTTAACCCAATAAATAATACTACAACTAAATTCAATCTATAACAATTAAACTAACCACATTAGAAAGTGAGCATAACACAACTTAGATAAGAACAACTGCAAGCTGTTTAAACTGCTCAATTTAAATTAAAAATTATGCAACTATCTAACCCAAAGTCAATGACCTTCAAAAATATTATCAATCAAATAAATAATGTAAATAAAATAATAATAAACAATAAGTGAAAAGTTGTAAACAATTAAAAAAAAAAATAAAAGTAAAAAGTTGTAAACATGCTATTGCATGCTAACATACGTATAGCGACAGAATGTGCGAGTTGCGTATTTTTTTAAGTTTTCTGTATGTTTAAAGTACTTTTGCAAACTTTTGCTATATATTCTTTACATCAAATGAAAGCTGAGCCTTCAATCTTTCATTTGATATAAGTCTGCACCTAGGGCGAGGGACTGCTCTATATTTCCTAGTCCATTGCAAATGCAAAATGCTCAATTTTTACACCACAATTCTCTTGTTAAGAAAGTTTTTAATTTAGTTTTTTATCTACTCATTCTACAACAATTAAATTAATTAAAAAAATACTTTATAGTTATATTTATCATGTATTTTTATACCCTTCACCACAGGTGGAAAGGGTATATATAAGTTTGTCATTCCATGTGTAATTTCTACAATATTCATTTCCGACCCCATAAAGTATATATATTCTGGATCCTTATACATAGAGAAGTTGATTAAGCGATGTCCGTCTGTCCGTGTTAGTGTGGTAATGTCATTTGGCAAGGCACCAGAAGAGATACAAAAAATTTAAGCACGCCAATCTGTCATGTATAGTTTCGAAAATTTTGGTATTGCAATTTAGCAACATCGGATCATTCCTTTGGAGGCTACGGGCCAAAAACCACGCCCACCTATATTTTTTTACGTTTTTTTTAAATTTTTTTCGGCTTTAATGATTCTGTTTGCCTTTTTTTGTCAAATAAATATTAGACTGCGACAGATAGATCGCAAGGAGTGCATACAGATCTCGAGGGATCAATAACCCCCTGCGAGGAGCAATTTTTGTTTGTTTTTAGATTGGTAGGGTTTTTCTGCTTTGATTTGTATTAGAGACCTTAATAGAAAGCAATACGCATAGAGGTAGCCAATGGACCCACAGAGTACCCAATGATAAATGGGAGCAGTTAAAAGGACCCCCCTATGTGTCAATATGATGACATTTTTTTTTTGTAACGATTTCTTTTTGCTTTAGTCTGACCATTCTAACTCAATATAGATTGGAAAAATGTCCAAAATTTAACAAAAAAATTTCAATCAAATTTTTATTTACAAAAAAATTTACAAAGCATTTTCAAAAAGATATTTTACAGAAAAATATTCGAAAAATTTTTTTTTTAAATTTTCCAAAAAATTTTCGAATAAAATTTTACAAAAAAAATTTAAAAAAATATTTTTACAAAAAAATTTTACATACAATTTTCGAAAAATTAAAACAAAAATTTCAATATTTCATTGAAAATGAAAATCATGACTGTAACATAACATATATTTAATATTAAGAATATACATATGTATGTATGTGTGTATATAAAGTAACATATTTTTTTAAATGCGTTTGATTTTTAAATAGATGATATCTCTGTTTTAAAAGCTAGGTGCATTAAACACATAGACATCACCAGAATACCGACTACAAACTGTCAAATTGAAACGTTGTGGCTGTCGTCAACTTAGGCTAATTTCTATTTTATTTAAGAAAAGAAAATGTCACAAAATTGCAAATTACAAATTCAGATACATACAAACAAAAAGTTTTGAAGGAAATATTTATAATTTTTTTAAAAAGTTTTTTAATTTTATAAAAGCAAAATAAGTATTTCCACAACAATGTCAGAGTTTACGATGTACCTGTCGGCTTCAATATCATCAAGTAGCTGACAACACGGCGACAATTGTAGCAAACGGAATTTGTTTCCTTTGTCTTCTATTTTTTTAACTCATGAATAATGATTTTTTCTCATACGAATTTATATAAGTACAGATTCAACAATATGGATAATGCTGTACATGTCTGTGTAAATCAAATTACCGCGGTGAAGGGTATAGAGGATTCTGCACTGCCGAATATAGCACTTTTACTTGTTTTTATTAATAAGCTTTTGAATATTACACATTGAACTAACATATTTCAAGCGCGTTAGCATACCTCAAATTTGACTTCTTCTAGACCAAAAAGTAATGAAGTTATGAGGCTGAAATTTCAGCGAATTGTTACTCATATATCTGTTAATATACTGTCGTCCAAATTGGACGACACACCAAAAACCATTTTTTGCCGCGGTGACTATAGAGCTGTCTCACTGTGCGTCGTGGCCGTCCTGACAATATTTTGCTCGATTTGGCGCTAAAAGTATTCCACACCAATTGTAAGACTTTTACTTTTATAGTCCTTCAGTTATGGTTTATCTATTTACTTTATATAAAGGTACCCATCCCTGGATAAAATTCTAAAATTTATAAAAATTTCTAAAATTCTCAAAATTATTGTAAAGCTGTGAAAAAGATGTTTAAAGAATTCTTAAAAAATTGTAATTCCACAAAGTAAAAATATAAATGAAATACAAATTTTATACAATCTTTTAAAACAGCGCAATCAGTTGCGCTACCGTGTTTAAAGTATCCCGCTTTCAATAATAAAAGATGCCTTAAAGTATGCAGTACCTTTAAATCGGTAAAAAAAAATTGGCGTAGTTTTACTGCTTTTTCCCTTTATTATCTCTTAGAAATAAGGTATTTTTGCGGAAAAAATTATCCCATATTGGAATCAGGATGCTAAGGTACCTTCTCACAGAATTTTGTTAAAATCTATCCAGTAGTTTTTACGTGATGCGAACACAAATGAAAAGCAGACAGACAGACGGAAATGAGTTACTATTTTATTATATATATATAGATTAGTATTTAAAGGGTGCTCCAGTAGTTCACGTAATTTGATGTACATATATGGCCAAACTTTTGAAACGTTATATTCAGACAGTTAAAACTTACAAAGAGTTTCTATTGAAATACTCTATAAAACCAAGTGTTGAATTTTAAATTAGAAATTTAAGGGTGTCGCTATAGGTGATGTTATTTGATGTACATGACGACCTTGTTTTCTGAATCATAATCGACAGACGCCTTAAATCTAAACAAATTGTGTGTTGCTGTGTCAGCAACAATAAGTGTTAACAAAATTAAAGAGTATCCTCAGAGCTGACGAAATTTGTCGTATAGACAGACTCTTGGTATTTACATAGTCATATACATATAAAAGTCTATAGCATGAAGTGTAAATTTGGAATTTAATTAATGAAATTTGACGTAAATGACCATATTTTTTGATCCCTTAAAGATAAACGATCGAAATTTTATCAAAGCGAATATTACTATGGCCTTAGAGGTGACGTAGTTGGTCTTATATGGCCATATCTTTTGAATCTTTATAGACAGATACTTGATATTTACAAAGAGCTTTTATTCATATGTCTCCTAAGTATAAAATTGGAAATGGAAGGCTGTCATTGCCTCTATAGTCAATGGTATTTGTTGTACGCCTTATCTTTTGATATTTTAAATTCAAGCAGTGGTGATATGTAGATAAGTAAATTACCTAAACAAGGAACTTATAGCTCAACTTTTGTTACAAAAATATCAGTTAATTAAAAAAAATCCTAATACTTATTTCCTACGCATATTTATAAATCAAAGTTCAAAAAAAAAAAAAAAGAATTTGTAAATAAAACCAATTAATTTTTTCCTTAAAATAAATTTTCCCCAGCCCAGTGACTTTAATGTTGTTATACAAATACCTTTTTTCTATTCCTTTAAGATTTATTTACATAAATTAACATAAATTACTACTGAACTGCAATATTAAGCTTTCTACTCCCTTCTCCCCCATTTCCCTATCGTAATTGTTTTAGGTCATGTTAACACGACTTTTATGTTTAAGATTATCGTTTAAAGCTGCTGGTTACTGAAATTACAAAAACATATTAAACATTAAACAGGGGGTCAAAGAAATAAGTTTAAAAATTTTTAGCTAATCGACAAATACTTTTTTGAATTTAATTTAAATTGAATTTTTTTTTTTAATTTGAAAACTACAAAAAGGTGCAGTTAAACAAATAATGTTTTTGTTAAATTATTCACACCTTCAAACGATAAACCCTAATAAATCATCCGAAAGAGTTAACGACACAAAGACATCAGTGTTCATAGTGAAACAAAACTACTTAAATGTAACAAATATTTAACTGTTTTACTAATCAGGTGTTGAAATTAAGTTTAACTGCAACATTTTGTTTAAAAATGATTACAAATTGATAAATTTATGTTCCCAGCTAAAAAATTCAAATTCAAATTTGTTTTGTTTTTTTTTCTTTTTTGTTTTGAGCAACAAAACAACCTTTAAATATTTTGTATTTTATGTCATTAAATGTCAGCATTTGAATTAAATTAAAAAAACAAACATACTAACACCCGACTTAATGTTTGAATTAATCACTTAAAAATCACATTGGTTGCAATGGAATAAAACCTGGAAAAATGTTTTAATTAATCAATTGTTCATTTTTTTTTTTTTTTTGAAAAATTTATTAAACTTGTTACCGATATTTTTTAAAAAGAGCTTACAGGTTTTTCGAAAATAATTTTTATTTTTTATTAAAAAAATCGCGTAATCTTAAGGGAATATTCGTACTTTTCTTTACAAATTAATTGTGTTAATAAAGTTTGTGAACAAATACTTATCTCTACATATAATAAAACAGTAACTCATTTCCTATCTGTCTTTCTGTCTCTGTTCACATCACGTAAAAACTACTAAATGAATTTTAACAAAATTTTGTTTTTTAGCGATTGAAAGGTACTGCATACTTTAATCATAGGCCTCCAACCGAAAAAAGTGGTTATAATTCTTGCAAAAAAAAAAAAAACCGACTTCATAACAGATAGAAGGGTACCAATTCTAAACTAAAAATGTAAAAAGTAATCTGTAAGAATTAGATTTAAACCAAATAAATGATGCGCCAAAATTAGAGGGAAAAAATAAAGACTATTTGAATGTCAAGCCTCTCCTTATTACTGTTCAAAAGTTAAGCTATTTTCACCAGCATCCGTATTTTATGGGGGCACTATTCACGCCTCTGTCTATAACGGTTTCAAAGATAGGGTCACATAGATCAAATAACATCACCTATTCGGATACCCCTTAATTTACAATTTTAAATTAAAGACCTGTTGTTATAGAGGACTAGGCCACAAAGATTCTTTGTAAATATCAACTATCTGTCTATAACGGTTGAAAACTTTAACCATATATATCTAATTTCATGAACTATTGGGACATCCTTTACATTATAATTCCAAATATTTATACTTGTTATCATACTAGAGAAATTAGTGGATATTCTGCCTAATTTTCATGTGTTCAAAAGATAGGGCCATATAGATCAAATTACATAATTTATGGGGACACCCTTTAGTTTTTAAATTCAAATTGTATACTTGCTATAGTGGACTTTGCAATACAGGTTCCTTGTAAATTTCAGATGTCTTTCTGTAACAGTTCAAAAGTTTGGCCACATGCATAGAATTACATTAACTATTGGGACACCCTTTTATTTCCAAATTCAAATTTTATACTTTTTGTTATAGCTGATCAATAAAGGTTCTTTGTAAATTTCAGCGGTCTGTGTACAACTGTTCAAAAGTATGGCCATATACATCAAATTAATTGAACTATTGGAGCACCCTTTAAAATTTTGAATATTTTCACATTTTATTATAACGATCATAGTAATCGTCATTCTGTCAAATTTTCAAGGTTTTGTCTATAGCGGTTCAAAAGATAGGCCCAAATGGGTCAAATTACGTCACCTATGGGGACGCCCTTTAAATTTTAAATTTATTTTTTTTTTATTAATTTCTGCTGTTAGGAGCTATAGCGACATGGTTCTTAATACACGTAAAAAACATGTATGTTGTATGGGGACACCCTTTAATTTTTAATATAATGAACTGTTTTTAAAATGGGACCAACCTGAAAGCATAACCTTTCAAATAAAGATACAAATTTTAAAATCGGTTCAGAAATGGCTGAGTTCTGCGGTTACATACATAAAAAAGCAACATTCAGACGAATTGATAACCTCCTTCTTTTTTGAAGTCGGTTAAAAATGAAAATGCATTGGATTGCTAAATATTTAGCAAAGTGAGACAAATCTAAATTGTTGAAAGCTTGTATGCTACTGATTTAAAATTTTTACATGTTTTGTTCTTTTTGTGAGCTTTTGGTTGAGATTGTGTATGTGCTCACATACCCTTAGGGGTTTGCGTAGGAGCTCTTGCTTTAATGCATCTTTTATTTGCAAAGCGGGCTATTTTAAACACGGTTGCGCAACAGATTTGATTTGTATTTTTTATTTGTGGAATTACATTGTTATTAAAACATTCTACAATAATTTTTAGAATTTCATATAAATTTGAGAATTTTATCCAGAGATGGGTACCTTTATATAAAATAAATACGTAAGAGTCTTAAAATTTGGTGTGGTACAAAATCGAACAAAATATTGTCAGCTAGTAATCAATAAATGAAAAAAATATCTAATAAATATTAGTATGTAATGAGTTGCTTTCAATTAATCGTTTTACCTTTTCAATAAAAATAAGCTACAACTTAAACAATTTAATAGTTTATTAGGAACAATTAAGGCACTAGCATAAGCATTTCAACATAATCATCAGTTTTAAAGTATTTTTGTTAACTTAAAAATATTTTCATTAATATTTGAATAAAAATTAAAATAAAACTTTCGATTCCCATCAAGGACTCTGACATTTTTCACTACAAGTTGGTAGACAGACCAAGAAGGAGCTTAAATATAATCTGGGTGCCTACAAATGGTTAACTGCGCTAGTATATGTCAAGCAGGTCTGGCTAAGTTAAAAATCTAGGTAAGTCGATACTTGCAAACTGTGCCTGTATCACGGGCACTCACATATTATATGGAGATGCTGTGGAGATCTTAGCCTGAAGCAAATATTAGCTATTATCATATACTCTGTGATGAGGAAGAATGTCGACGTGTGTCAGTCGCCAGCCTGAAATCACTACAGTCTAGAGTAAAAGGGTAGTGACAGCATAAGAGTCTATGAAGTCGGATAGCAGAAATCAATGAGGAATGAAGTCGGAATCCTCCTTACAAAATAATAATTACTTCTCTTAATCGGTAGTAGTCACTATTAGTTTTTTATTTATTCAAAAAGAAATCATCTTGGCATCTTTCCTGGAAGAATTGAAAAACCAAATCAATTCATACTAAATACATACAAACTGAAACTTTTTCAATATCTGAAAAAAACATATTTCTATCTATGCAGTTTGACAGTTGAAAAAGCTGTGGAAATCTTTTTATTTTTGAGATGCGATTACCTCTTTTTACACGCTAAAAAAAACATGGTTATGGTATGGTCACAGGAACCACATTATGTTCTCTGTAACAATATGTGGTTGCCATAAACACATTTTAGTTGTTTGTAACATTACTTTGGTCCCGGTAAAAAAGTTTTGTTTAAAATTTTTTCATTTAGTGGTTACTACGTACAAAAAATTCAACATGGTTGGTTTTAACTATTTAATGTTTAATCCACAACCAAAGATTTTTCGTAGGTAACCAAAAGATTTTTAAAAATAAAAATTATTTGTTTGTTTATGTCAGCGGAGTTTATTGGTTTGTGCTTTAAAAAAAATAATAAAAAATGTATAAACAATTGTTTCGGGAATTCAATTTAAAATTAATTATTTAATTATTTAATTTTCGCTGTTGAATGAATGGCGCGCGCGGCAACCATCTGGATACCCGCAATTCGAGTCCTCTCGGTGTGAGACTGTAATTTATTTTTAAAGACCAGAGATATTAACAAAACCTCGAAATTATGAAAATCAACAGGGATAATATTACTGATGATGAAATGTTCGCAGATACAAGACGAAATTGGTCGGTGATGTAATTTACCAGGTGACATTAAAAGTGAAGATTTCTATACCTGAGCTCAAGAAGCTAAGGATACAAACTCAACCATTGAGACCGGTGTTGATGTTGTTTTCAATCACAGTTTACAAGAATGCTTTCGGGGACAAAAAAGACTTTACTTTGTACTTGAAAGACTCATGAAAAAGGTTCAGCCAACAGCTTGGAAAGAAATCCCCCGAAAATGATGTCTTCAAGAACAATTCTTTACTGGTAAATCCATGAACTGCGATAGTATGGGCCATGTGCGAATGCCGTTAAATCGATGGCCAAGGTGTTCCCTCCCTTATCTATGTATTAATAAAATCATATGTTTTTTATATAAAATCATTAATAAAAAATAATAAATAATTTTTTATTTTAAAATGTAAAGAAACTGGCATATCCATTTCATATGACATTTCATATTTTTCAACTATCGTTAATTTAACCATAATATTTTAATGTTCTACAATAATATGGTTTCACTACAACCATAATAAGTTGCTCTTAGATTATGGTTACCTCAACCATGTTTTTTATTTGCGTGTAGATATGTATATTCAAGGCAACCGTATGTAGTTATAATTTATTGCTTTTTATTACAAATTTATTTAATATAAATTTAAAAATGAGTGGCTTTAGGCACAAGGTGTACAAGTGCAAAGTGGAATTCTTTTTAGGTGCTGAGAGCTTGTTTTAAAAAATATTTATAAAAGGCTGAAAACAAAAAGAGTATAAGGACAACATCTTTATTTGTTAAAAAAACTATTTTTTATATTTAAGGTAGTGCAATATATGTACATTTTTCATATTTCACGATAATTTATTTTGCTGTTATCTCTAAGCTCATTTTTTAATATTTTAAAAATTGTAACTTATTTTCCGTGTGCTGTATGCCCCTCATACACTGAATCAAATTTCATAGGTATTATAAACGAACAAAATTAGTATAACCTTAACGACAAAAAAAAATAAATAAAATTAATTTTCCTTCAATTCAAAACTTAAAGAAATGTCGTTAAACTTGGTGTTCTGACTACAGAAAAATTATTCAAATATTGAACATTTTTTTAATTTATTTTTATTACCAGGTTTTCGCATTTTAAATTGAAACCTTGCTTAAAGCTTAAAGAATGTAAGCATTCCTTTACAGATTTTGTCATTGTTATTGTTGTTTCCAACAGGTCTTGACATCTCCTGCATTATTATATTTCCATTAGACTCGGTAAGTTTTTTCTGAACATGTGCAAATAATCTTTCTTCATGTTTAGCCTAATGGGTAATTTCATGCCAATTAAACAAAGCACTTAAAATTACTACTTCAGAGTTTATTGCAAATTTTTTATTTATATTCCTTGACTAACTGAATCCAAATATGATTTCAAAAAAATTTTATCACTTACAGTTTTTAACTAAAACCTTATAAAAATAGAAAAATACACATCAATACCTACACGCGAAACCTTAATAATCCTACGAGACACACTCGCCAATTTATACAACATCCAATACGCCAATGAAATTATGGACATCGCAAAGACGATAATAAAACAAAACTATTTCAGATTTAATAACTCCTTCTACAAATTACCAGACGGACTTGGTATGGGAAACCCAACATCCGCAATCTTCATGGAAATATTCATGCAACACTTTGAATCAACACACGTGAAAACACTAATGGAAAAATATAAAATTACTAGCTATCATAGATACGTTGACGACATCATATGCATTCTTGAACAGGACCGAAGAAATCCTGACAGACTTAAACACTTTTCATAAAAACATTACCTTCACTATGGAAAAGGAAAAAGACAAATCTTCACATTATCTTGACATTACAATAACACAAGGAACTGACCCTTTAACCTTTGACATTTATAGAAAACCAACCACAACAGACACTACTATCCACGTCACATCAAACCACCCTATGCAACATACACTCGCAGCATTTAGACATATGATACACAGACTTAAGATAATCCCACTCAGTCCGAATAAGTACAACAAAGAGCTTAGCACAATTTACGCTATAGCTAAAAATAACGGTTACAAAAGCAGTACTATCGACAAACTACTAAGACAATACAACACTAGGAACGGAGGGAGAAAAGACTAAGAGTCAACTAATACAACACCACGACGACACGTTTTTACCTACGCAGGACCAGAAATATATAGGTTAACTAACCTCTTTCAGAAGGAGGGCCTACTTATAGCATTGAAAACCAGCAACACTCTACGACATAATCTCAAGACATCAACAGAAACAACCGACAAATTGTACAATACAGTATACAGACTTACTTGCACCTGCAACCATACACGGTTGCAGACGGACACACTTATCTAGCTAACAATAAAAGACGAAAATACTAAATTATCAACTGACCTCATATAAATATATCAGGTAGCAAGCAATCTACCTGTTCAACACCATTTAAATAAACACCACCATAATGAACAATTACCTAAACTCATTACTATTTATACTAAAGCAGATAATACTAACTCTCCAGTACCATTTTAAACGCGGCTTGAAAATGATGTCTTTACATCGCCAAACGTACCAAAACAACAGCCAGTGACGACGGTCTTCACCGAAAGGTATGACAACAGTCAGTTATATAAGCCCTAAGAAGTTGAGTAATAGCGGGAAATTAAAAAAAAAAATTATGAAATTCCCTCTAAATTAAGCTTTTACTCAAGTCCTAGGCCTTATAGAAGTGGACTTAGAATCATTACATCCTCGAGCGCATATGCAAAAAGCGATAATTTCCTATTTTGATAACTGTATAGCTAAAAAACTGTAAGAGATAGAATTTTTTTCTAAATTATAATTGTATTCAGGGAGTCAACGCATATAAATAATATTCAATAAAAAATTCACTAAAATCGGGAATGGTAAATTTAAAAACATTATTTGCTTGGAATGACTCTAATATTAGGGTTTTTCTGTCGGACTATCTTGTCTTATAATTTTAAAATAATAATCTTGTAATCATATCTTTGTGTTACAAACTTAAAAATGGAAAAATATTACATCTTAAAGTTTATATTATCGTTCTCTAGTATGTAGCGGAGAAGGGAGTTTGAAATCTAAAATAAATAATTTGAGTTTTTTCATCCAATTTTTTCAAGCTTTTTAGCGCTTAAAAGGCAGTATCTTTGGTGGTTTTTATGCCTGTCTTAAATAAGCCCCTTTTTTAAGTTAATAACTGAGATCGAGATAATGGCATTTTTTGAAAGTCAAAAGTTCTATAGTGAACCCAAATGTTGCACAACAGTGTAATACAACAATTGAAAAGGTCTCACTGCTGGAAAAAACCACTGTCTTGAATTTGATTAACAAAATAAAACTATTTTGATTACTTAAAAAATGTAGAAATCAAGGCGCATTCACCAGGTAGCCTCACTGCAAAGGGGAAATATTAAGGCGAAAATAATCAATTTTTTTATATGGATTTTGACAGTTAAACTTACAATTTTTCCCCTTAAATGAAAGTTGAAGTATCAAACTCCATATTAAAAAAAAAATTAAAATTTCGCCTTAATATTTCCCCTTCGTAGTGAGGCTACCTGATGAATGTGATTTGGTAGGAATGCTTCGAAAAACAATATTTTTAATCTATATATATAAAGCACAAAATGTGCCTTTGTTTGTTTGTCGGAAAGCTATAGCTGCCTACACCAGTGAACCGATCCTTTTCAAAAGTGACCGTGGCCCCTCCCATACCAAGTAAATACTTATCATCGTGTTGCCTTGTATCAGTAATAGGCTACCTATTTCAATTTGCACCAGTCACCTCTATATTAACATACATCGTTTAGAAAAATATAGACTGGGCGTGGTACCTCCCATACAAAGAGAAAAATTATTATTTTGTATGTAGAGAACTGCAATAGGTAGCACCTTTGAATTTCACACCAGTAACTCCCATATTTAAGTAAATAGTTTAGCTAAACATAGACTGAATTGGAATAGTGGGCGTGGTACCTCCCACACAAAGTAAACAATTATTATTGTGTACCTATACAGGGTGGCCCAAAAAAGACTGAAGGATTAAAAATAGTTATATCTTTTTTGTGTTTAATAATTTTTTTTTCTGTCTTTTGCAGGTTATTTACTGGTTTTTGGAGATAAATAATGGCTACATATGATGTGCAGATACGTGTCAAAATCATTGAATTTTTTTATTCTTCTGGAAGGTCAATCGTCGTCATTTTAATGTCCGAACAGCACCCAGTGACAACAGAGCAGATTTGACTGCTCCAGATTTTTTTTGTGGGGCTATTTGAAGGGAGTTGTGTATATCAATAAACCCCAAACAATTCAAGAGCTTAAGCAGAACATTCAAGCAGAAATAAGGAACTTGGAACCAGAAACTCTACGGGCAGTAATGGAAAATGCGGTTAAAAGAGCCAATTTTTGTTTGCAAGAAAATGGACACCATTTGAGAGATGTTATATTTCACACTTAAATGTAAAAAATGTCCATGAATTAAATATTTAAAAACATAAAAAAAAATTAAGAAAAAATAAAAACAAAAAAAATACAGTTATTTTTAATCCTTCAGTCTTGTCTTTTTTGGGCCACCTTGTAGAACGACAACATGTAGAGTTTTGATACTTTGCACAAATAACACACTAACATGCATAGTCTAGAAAAATATTGAATGCGATTGGAACAATGGGCGGCGTACCTCCCATACAAAGTGAAAAAGTATTATCGTCTTAATACGCATAGTTCGGAAAAAATCAGTTTGGATAGGTACAGTGGGCGTCGTAAACCGCACAAAAACTGAACATTTTTTGTAGTGAAACTAGGGAAGTTTTCGAGTTATTGCTTGACCATACTTTTATTTTCATGTTTTTATTGTGTTGTTTTGTGGTGTAGCGAAGCTCACCGAGAACAGCGAATTATTGATATTTAGAAGCACGGAATTGGACTCAACAGCTGTTATTTTGCAAATTGACATGCAGGTTAGCTTTGATAAAAAGGAGTTGCTGTCACCTTTATAAACAAAATAAGTTCAGAGAAACAAGTTTTAACTGACTTTAAAAGATATTTTATTATAGTTATTAATTAATTATTATATGTTTTATATGATTTTTATTTTTAATTAATTGGCCATTTAAACAAATTTCTCTACTAAATATTGTATCTCAAAATCAAATAAATATACATATAAATAAACGCAATCAATAAAATTTATAAATATAAACTATTTTAAGTTTGGAGTTATTTTACAAGGTTAATTATTGAACAGATTTGTGATGTTGTTTTTATTGTCATCCATATATAATTTAATGCAAAATGACACTAAAAACGTGATGAAATCTTGTGTACATAAAACAAGAAATAAAGCTCCCTGTCTTTTCTAGTTGCATTTAGGTCAACATGTTCCAAATAAAACCACACAAGTTGCATTAAATTTATTGCCCAACTTTTAATTTTGTTAACAATTTATTGACGGAAATTCATCTTGACATAGATTTTGATATACATACAATAGTAACAGATTTTCATTTAATTGTTTTCAGTGATTTTATTATGATATAATGCCTACAAAGAAGAAACGAGATTTTTCGTTTTTAATTTTTATGAACTTTTTAAAAACAAAATTGTTAAAAATAAAAATTATATTTTTTCGCCATATCTTGATCTCTTAAAACGAATTAAAACAAGAAAAAGTGCTATATTCGGCAGTGCCGAATCTTCTATACCCTTCACCACGGTGATTTTATTTATGCAGACTTGTACAGCATTATCCATATTGTTGACTCTTTACATAAATTAAAATAAGTCATATGAGAAAGACTCATTATTCATATTTTAAAGAAATAGAAGACAGTGGTAAATGAAAACAAATTCTACTTAATTATACTGATTATATTGAAGACGACAGCTACATCGTAAACTCTGGCATTGTTGTAGAAATACTTATTTTGCTTTTATAAAATTAAATAACTTTTTCAAAAAATTATAAATATTTCCTTCAAAACTTTTTGTTTGTATCTGAATTTGTAATTTGCAATTTTGTGACATTTTCTTTTGTTGAATAAAATAGAAATTAGCCAAAGTTTACGACAGCCACAGGTGTGGTCGTGTAGCCATGTAGCTATACTGGCTTTAAAATAATCGTTTACCTGTAAACGTGTGTATTTTATTTTTGACAGTTTGTAATCGGTATCCTGATGTTGACTATGTGTTATTGCATTTAGGTTTTAAAACAGAGATCTCATCTATTTAAAAATCAAACGCATTTAAAAAATATGTTACCTTATATACATACATACATACATACATACATACATACATACATACATACATACATACATACATACATACATACATACATACATACATTCATACATATATTCTTAATATTAAAATATATTATGTTACAGTCATGATTTTCATTTTCACGTTTTTCGAAAATTGTTTGTAAAAATATTTTCTAAAATTTTTTGGAAAATTTCTTAAAAATTTTTTGAAAATTTTCTTTTTGAAAATGTTTTTGTAAATATTTTGAAATAATTAATATAGAAATTACACAGGGAATGAGAAACTTATATATACACTTTCCACCTGTGGTGAAGGGTATAAAAATAGTGCATGACATAGAGAAAATTTTAGTATTGATTTTGGATTCTTTACTTATCCAAATTGAGCTAAGCGTTGTTGTGTGATCCTATTATATATGTATGTACATGTAGAGAAAAACCATGCTTGTGGTATGGTCACAAGAACCACATTGTATTTTTAACCGACTTCAAAAAAAAGAAGGAGGTTAGCAATTCGTCTGAATGTTGCTTTTTTTTATGTTTGTGCCCGCAGAATTCAGCCATTTATGAACCGATTTTAAAAATTTTTACTTTATTTGGAAGGTTGTGCTTACAGATTGGTCCCGCTTTAACAACAGTTTGATATACTCTCTGAGGCAAAGTTGTAGCTCTTGTCATAAAGAACAAAAATTGTTAACATATAAAATCAAAAAAACTTCATCTTCAAGGTCAAAATCGCAAAAAACTTTAAAAAATTCAATTTTTTTTTACCTTTTTTCCCCTGTTCATAGGTAGCAAACCGTTCAAAATTCAAGGAAACAATCAACTACAAAAATGAACCTAAGATCTCAATAAACAACTTTCTAGAACATATGAACTTCCTAGGAATGATTCTTAACACCGTTTAGGTTTGCTACCTATGGACCTGAACAGGGGAAAAGAGGAATTTTTGTTCTTTATGACAAGAGCTACAACTTTGCCTCTTATATGGTGTTTCCAATTATGGAAACACGTACTCATGTGTTATTTATAGAAAAGGTAAATAGAATAGTAGTTCTGAGCTAGAAAATCAACGGCAACTGCCGCACTGTGTAGAATACTTGGAATTGACCCTTTAAAATTATATATAAAAGAATATGCTTTAAGAATGCAATTAAGATTGAGACAGAATAAACATTTAAAAATTAAGAGTTATGGTCACTCTTCGCTGATAAGTAAATATCAAGTAGAAAACATAAAAACCGATTACTTGACGCCTGAAATACGTTCGGACAAGGAAATTACTACAATAATCCCAAGGAAAGATGACTGGAAACCTTTGAATAATTTCACTGAATAAATTGAGATTTATACAGATGGTTCAAAAAAGTATAATGGGTCAGGAAGTGGTGTATACTGCAAAAAGCTAGGTATCAGACACAGCTCTAGACTGGATAACTTATGTAACATTTTCCAAGCCGAAATTTTTGCTGTGTCTGAGGCTGCCAGGTTACTTTCTATGAGACCGATATTCTCAAGTGATATCACTATTTACAGACAGCAGGCGGATATAAAAGCACTCGGAAATAGATGTATTAAATCGAAAGTAGTCAGCCGTTGTCGCAGAGAGCTACAAGTTGTCAATGAACAACACGTACGGAAACTGTGCTGGGTACCCGCTCATTACAACATTATAGGAAACGAAGCTGCAGACGAGTTGGCGCGAGCTGGAGCTGACTTAGACATAAGCGTCAGATGTGAGGACATATACCCGGGTCTCGATTCTACATATAAGAGGATAAGAAAAATATTTAGACGTGATGCCGGCAGAGAAATCATTGCTGGAGGAAAAAGGTATTGGAGAAAGGGATAAGCTGTTAAGTATGAGTAAGTCAGAACTAAGAATGTATGTAGGTATAATAACAGGACATAATGATCTTAGATACTTCTTGAAAAAGATTCGACTTTGTGATGATGAATTTGCAGATGGTCTGGCGAAGAAGAGTAAAACACATCCCACGATCTTTGTCAATGCCCTGCGTTATCACACAGCCGTAATAAATGTTTTGGCTCTTTTTTCTTTCAGCACATGGAGGACTTGAAGCGTATTGAAGCTAAGAAAATTTTCAATTTTACGAAATCCACGGGACGACTTAGTGGGAGTTATTGAATCATCAGTCTTGTGAATCCACACATATTTAATTATGTAAAAAAGAATGGCCGGATACCAATGTTAATTTTCTTGCAAAGACCATTTTGAAAAATCATTTTACAATTCTGGTAGCAGCTAATTACAACATACGTTGAGTCTGTTCATTCTCGTAGAAACGAGTCATAATTCAGACTTACGGTTAAAGCCCTTCCAAGCCCGTATAATAAATCACCTTTGCACTGCGTTATAAGCTTTATTTTATGTCTACATAAATAACACAATAGTTATAATATTTTTTTAATTGTCTTGTATTTCTATTTTCTTAATTTTTCCGAAGTTAGATAACTCACAAACTTACGCAAAAATTCTGTCAAGTCGATTTGCTGCTCTGCTTCCTACTGATATAGGATCAAAAGAAAGGTAAGAACTTTACATTTTGCTTATTTTTTAAGTATTTATTACATTGTTTGTAATTTCTATTTTCTAGATGTGCTTCGGAAACGTCAGAAAATGCATTCTTTATGAAGTTGAAATGTATATTATGAGTATAATAAGGATATGAATTTAAAACTTTAATGCTTTTAAATAAAAATAAATATTTTTAAGATAAAAAATCTGTACTGTTATTACTTATGGCTATGGCTAGTGTAAAAATAGTAAAAACAAAGGAAAAATCATTTATTTTTACGGAATTTGTAGTTAAAAGTTTTACAGTTAAAAAACACAAACAACTGTAAAATCGGTTATTTTATACTGAATTTGTGGCTTAATTTTTTACAGTTAAAAAACTTAAAACAACGGAAAAATCAATTATTCTGACGGAATATGTTGTTAAATATTTTGACAGTCAAATTAAAAGAAAAATCAGTTATTTTTACTGGTTTTGAGTGATTGATATTTTAACATTTAAAAATAAAGAAAAATTTTAATTTGATTTAAATGAATAATGAATAGACCGCTTTTTAATAGAATTTTCATTTGTTTTAAATAGCATTTTCAGTTGATTTCACGTACATAATATTTTGAGTGTATCATATGACTAAACAATTTTCAACCATATTAACGCTATGACATTGTTACGATTTGGTCGTGAGTAGGCATCACTGTAAGCTATGACATGCTTTTGAGTGGTAATGTCCTGAATGTACTTTAAGATGCAGGACGCATTTTGCAGTGATCCTCTTCATTGCGGATCCCTAAATTGTATACATACATGTAGCGCTTATAATAGGATTACCTGATCAGCTATATAAGACACGACAAAATTACTAATAATTATTTTGCCAAACTTTGAAAACAGACTGACTTATACCACTTTTAAAATATACAGTAACTGTATTTTGTTTACCAACCAAAAAATAAACTCAATTTATCAACTTAATTTTCATGGCATAATGAATTATTTTATTAGGATTTGATATGAAATAGCAGATAAACTATATTTTTAAAAATTTTCACTTATACTACTTTCAAAATCAACGGCTTATATATAAAATTTACTCTCGTAGCATAGCTGCAAGTCCAGCATACATATACAGCATGATTTTCTGCTACAATGAGTGAGTGTCTTTTTTTACTTTGCTATACGTGGCATGTATATAATATTCATAAAGCTATCTGTTCCTATGAGGTATGGAAAGATTGAGCGAATGCCACTCGATTTATTGTTAATGTATAGCAAGTTTATTGTAAGAGCTGATTTTTCGAAATGTATGTATGTATATTAAGAAAAGTATTAATTATTTTTTTAGTTTATTAACAATCAACAGTAATGTATGAATTGTAAAAGTTTTATTTTTAACAACTGAAAAATATTGAATCATTAACTTTTTATTATACGATTAAATTGGAAAAAACATTTTTATTTCGTTTTAAACTCACACATTCGAATGCATCAAATAAATTAAACCTTCATTAAGCTAAGCCGCCCGTTATGTTTTTCTATCAGTGCAGGGATATTACAACATATTCATATGTTTTAGTTTCAACACATGTACGAGTATATATGTATATGAACACATATGTTAAATTTGAGTTGTTTTTTTATACCCTTCACCACAGGTGGAAAGGGTATATATAAGTTTGTCATTCCGTGTGTAATTTCTACAATATTCATTTCCGACCCCATAAAGTATATATATTCTGGATCCTTATACATAGAGAAGCGATGTCCGTCTGTCCGTCTGTCCGTGTTAGTGTTGTAATGTCATTTACCAAGGCACCAGAAGAGATACAAAAAATTTAAGCACACCAATCTGTCAGGAATAGTCGAAAATTTTGGTATTGCAATTCAGCAACATCGGATCATTCTGCTGCGGGCCAAAAACCACGCCCACCTATATTTTTTCACGTTTTTTTTAAATTTTTTTCGGCTTTAATGATTCCGTTTTGCCTTTTTTGTCAAATAAATATTAGACCGCGACAGGTAGATCGCAAGCAATGCATACAGATCTCGGGGGATCAATAACCCCCTGCGAGGGGCGATTTTTGTTTGTTTTTAGTATGGTAGGGTTTTTCTGCTTTGATTTGTATTAGAGACCTTAATAGAAAGCAATATACATAGAGGTAGCCAATGGACCCACAGGGTACCCACTTGTAAATAGGAGCAGTTAAAAGGCACGTGGGGGGTCAATATGAGGAATTTTTTTTTTTTGTAAGGATTTCTTTTTGCTTTAGTCTGACCATTCTAACTCAATATAGACTGCAGAAAGGTCCTAAATTTAACAAAAAAAAAATTTCAATAAAATTAAAAAAAAAAAATTTAAAAAAATTTAAAATAAAAAATTTTTACAAAAAAATTTACAAAAAAAAATTTTTTCAAACAAATTTACAAAAAATTTTCAAAAAGATATTTTACAGAAAAATATTCGAAAAAAATTTTTTTTAAAAATTTTCCAAAAAATTTTCGAATAAAATTTTACAAAAACTTTTTAAAAAATTAGTTTTGCAAAAAATTTTTACACAGAATTTTCGAAAAATTAAAACAAAAATTTCAATATTTCTTTGAAAATGAAAATCATGACTGTATAACATATAATTAATACTAATATATAATTAATACTAATATAATTAATACTAAGAATATACATATGTATGTATGTGTGTATATAGAGTAACATATTTTTTTAAATGCGTTTGATTTTTAAATAGATGATATCTCTGTTTTAAAACCTAGGTGCACATAAACATCATCAAGATACCGACTACAAACTGTCAAAAATAAAATACACACGTTTATAGGTAAACGATTATTTTGAAGCCAGCAGAGCTACATGGCTACACACACGACCACCGATGTGGCTGTCGTCAACTTAGGCTAATTTCTATTTTATTCAACAAAAGAAAATGTCACGAAATTGTAAATTACAAATTCATATACAAACAAAAGTTTTTGAACAAGTTATTTAATTTTATAAAAGCAAAATAAGTATTTCTACAACAATGTCAGAGTTTACGATGTAGCGTCGGCTTCAATATCATTAAGTAGCTGACAACACGGCGACAATTGTAGCAAACGGAATTTGTTTTCATTTGTCTTCTATTTCTTTAACTCATGAATAATGATTTTTTCTCATACGAATTTATATAAGTACAGAGTCAACAATATGGATAATGCTGTACATGTCTGTATAAATAAAATCACCGTGTTGATTTTTACTTGTTTTTTTGGAGATCAACTATTCTATTTTTATTAAGATCAGCCTTAGGCACTTAGAATTAAATTAGGATTGCTTGATTTTTATTTTCTTCTTTGATACATTTTTACAAAGGATACGCTCGTTTGTGTATTAATTAAATGTTCTTTGTAGTTTCAAGATTGATTATTTAATATTATTTCGATATTATACAATGTGTGTTGTTTATGGTTTATTATTAGTGTGAATGTCATTTGTATGTTTCCGCAGTCTTATATAAAACACAAAGCGAAAAATAACTTTGAGTCTAAACAAATTCTACAGGTTTTTTTTGTCAGTATTAACAAAAGCAAAAAGTGATGTTAAGAGCTCTAATATAATAATAAATCAAATTAAATGTTAAGGCATCAATACGATTGTTACAGAAAGCTAAGTTAACTGTATGAGATTATGTAGTTTAAAGAAGACTGTTATGTGATTAATGCAGTTCTTAAAAGAGTCAATTCAGTCATTTAACAAATGTGACATTTTAGTCAAAAGTTATGTTATGCTACAATCTTTTAGTTCAAATAAAACTTTTACATTTTTGTTCATTCACTTTTATTCTTCATTTATTCAACCAATATTCTAAACTGGATATGTGGTCTTGTAAATATTGCGATGTTACTTCGGGTTTTTCGTGAATGCTTATAAAAGCTGTGTCGTCAGCAAATGTCGATGTTCGGACTCGGTTACTAGTTGGCATGTCTGAAGTATACAATAAGTATAAAAAGGGCCCCAATATACTACCTTGGGGAACTGCGGCTTCGATTGGCTGGGGTGAGCTCAAAAAATCTCCTTCTTTCACAATAAATTTTCGTTCGGTTAAATAACTATCTAGCAGCTTATATAGGTTTACGGGCAAATTCAGTTTTAGCTTATATGTTAAGCCTTCATGCCATACCTTATCGAATGCTTGAGAAACGTCCATAAAAAGCGCAGAGCAGTATTTCATCTCTTCAAATGTCTTTTTAATAATATTGATTGACTAACCTGTGAGTTTGTTCGATCGTACTATGTTTTTTCCTGAAGCCGAATTGATGGTTTTTCGCTTAGAATAGGTTTCAGCTTAGTTATTAACATCCTCTCAAATAGCTTTGATATATTAGATAAAGGGCTTATAGATCTGTATGATTCAGTTTTTGTGTGGTCTTTTCCTGGTTTAGGAATTATCACATTGCATAAAATGGCATTCAACCGTCCAAAGAACGAGTAAAAACTATTTTAGATTATGAACTTCTGTATCGTAATTACAAAAATTTTTGGGAATAATAAACTATTATCATCGTTACCTATCAATGCTAGCTTCTACGCTCAGTCCAATATATTATAATCTTACCTCAGCAAATAAAAATAAGGAAAAAGAAATTATTTGGAGTGATAACGCAAAGAAATCTTTTGAAAAGTATAAAAACTCTTTTCTAAAAAAACACGCTACTGGCACATTTTGATAACAACAGTCAACTTTCTCTCTCTGTAGTTGCCTCTAACTTTGGTATAGTCGCTGTTTTACAACAAGTTAATACTTAAGTTGTCTTCTTTAGAAAAGAAATATTCAACTTTTGATAGAGAGCTTTTGGCGATATACAAAAGTATAAAACATTTTTTTGGGGGCAAGTATTTTTTTGAATATACCAATCATAAGCCACTAAGTTGTGCTCGACTCTAAAATAGAACGTTCTCCGAGACAAACAAGACAATTAGATTTTATCACACGATTTATTAATAATATCCGGTATATTTCTGAAAAAAAAAATATTTTTGCAGATGCACTATCTCATATCCAAAAATTTATGTTTTTTTTTTGAGTTTATTTATTATTTTTTGTATCTCCAATATTTTTGAACTAACAATAATTACTCATATCTTAAGTCTTAAATAAAAAATATACTTTTCCAGCCAGTGCTTGGGATGATGAGGGATGACCCTATGCTGTACGGCCAGGAAAAGCAGGATGTCTTCTTTTGAGTCGAATGTAACCAGGTTCACTTAGAATGTTATGCGCCAAAGGGTTTGGATGAGATTCAAGCTTCTTCAAATGCGTTACCGCATGTTTAGCTATTTCTGTTTCGACTGACGGTATGTTTAGGTCTTTGTGGATGTTAGAGTTTTTTTTATATACCAGGGAGCAACTGTAATCATACATAGAATCTTATTTTGGCGCCTTTGAATTGCTAGCTGAGGCAGTGCCCGCCCCATAATTGAATCCCTTAACACCAAATTGGTTTGAGGATCGACTTGTACAGTAGAAGTTTCCAATCGAAGCGCAGGGTAAAGTTTCTGCCAATAAGCCAATTTAGTTGTACTGCTTTTAGTTTCATTTGTGTTAACTTGAAATCAATGTGGCTTTTCCAAGTGTGAGTGCATTCTATTTCTATTTTCTCTATTTTTCCAAATTGAGTATGTGGTCTTGTCTTGGTGTGTGCAGTAAATATAAAATGGGTCCCTAAATACTACCTTAGGTAACTCCAGCTTCATTGAGCTGAGGCGAGCTTAAAAAAATCTCGTTTTTTAGTAAGAACTTTCGATCCGTTAAATAATTTTATAGGAGCTTATACATAAATGTTTTCGGGCAAGTTTAGCTTTATATATTAGGCCTTTCTGCCAAACCTTATCGGATGCTTGAAAAACGTCGATAAAAGCGGAAAACAGTATTTTCTTTTTTCAAAAGAATTACATTTACTTAAATACAACTACAATACTTAAATACATTTACTTTTAAATAGCGAAAAGAAAATAGTCATATTGAAGAAATTTCTTCAGTATAAGGAATTTTATAAAATTATTTTTTTTTCTACGAAAAAAGTTCAGTGTATGGGGACCCCTTTAATTATTTTTTTATAAATTACTCTTATATGGGGCACCCTTGAGCTTCTAATTTTATATGTTTACTACTATTTATTGCAGCTGGGCATATAATTATACACTCTGTGTTAACTGTAACAATGTGACTTGTTGATATATGCTAAATTATAACTATTTGTTAATAACTGTTCAAAAAAAAAAAAAAAGGATTACATGTAAGGGGACACCCTCTAATTTCATTTAATTTTTCAAAATGGGACTAAACTTTAGAAATAACTCTTTAAATAACAAAACCAAAATCATGTTGGAAATGACAGATTTCTGAAGTAACAAAGGTAAACAAATTCAGACAAACTATTAATCTGCCTTCTTTATTAAAAACGGCAAAAACCCCTAAATTACGAAACTTAGAAAAATTTATATAAAAATTAAAATTATTGTATTATTTGATCACTTTTTGTTTGTTTATTTAAATATTTTTTATTATTACGCATGATTCCCTTAAAATTTACTAAATAAATATTTTATGAGTGTAAAATATTTATTTCCAAAAAATATAATAATCGAAATTGATTACTATGGGGAAAGCATATCCAGATAACACTAGCTCATCATTGGATTTTTCCCAATTTTTCTGAATAAAAACTCAGATTTTTACGCTTAAAACTTAATAGAAAGCCAAATCTAAATTTCTAAACAAAACAAAAAACCATAACAACCATTTCGATTTCAAAAAGTTTATTTTATTTTTCTTTCAATTGAATACCATTCATAATGTATTAAATTTATTTTTAATAAAACACATATCTACCCAAATATAAGCTTTTTGAAAAATGTCAACTATTTTTCAATCTAAGTGTTTGTTTGATTTTATTTTAAAATTAATTGCTAAACGCTTTATTGTACTTTTTTAACGAAGGCTTTAATTAACACTCCTAAAAGCAAGTTTAAGTTGATAAAAATCTTTTAATTGTTTATCACAATCAATATCAAATTTTTTTAAGGTTTCAAAGCAAAATATTCACACACTTTTGAAAAACACAAAAAACCTTTGGCCGCAGAAAAATGCCAGCAATGCCAACAGAAAAACAAAAGACTTAAGCAACATGCTTGTTTAAGATTTTTTTTTTTGCATAAAAGTCAAACTTCAAAAACGATTTAGATGTGTTATCAGTTCAATTATTCTTTATATTCTCGATAACTTTTTTTTTGCTTTTAACAAAACAGTCATTTAGTTATAAAATCGTTAAGAACAAAAAGTAAACGCAACTTGTTTATTTGAATATTCGATATTAATGAAATAAATAAATGTTTCTAGTTTAAGTATAAAAAAATAACATTAAATTTTTATTGTGTTTCTTTACATCTTTTGTGTAGTTATTTTTATTTGTTTTGCATTAACTTAATGGTTTGGCAAAGTTAGATACTAAATTTATTGAAAGTCAGCTCATCATATGGCCGTGTTTTTCTTATTTTTTTGGTTTGCTTTGCTTGTTTTACTCGTAGCTTTACTTGCTGTGTGTGGCGGCTGTAGCTTAAACCGCTGTGATGATTGTGATTTACGATAAAAAAGCTTGTATGTGGTCTGCTGCCACAATTATTATGCACGTTTTTTGCAGGCTTTTTGCTAGCTTTACTTAAGGTTTGATTGGCCTATCACGAATTGTTTATTTCTTTTTTTTGTTAGATTTTGCCGCATAATATTTTTTCCCATTAATTGTTTTGAATGGCAAACAATATTTAAACAAAATAATTCAAAAATATATTTTATTAATAAAAAAAATGATTTAATTTCTTTAAACAAAGATTTATGCGTATTGGGCAAAATAGTTAATAGATTTTTAACCTTTTCCAACGTTTTTGGTCCCTAAAAAGGTTAAAAACCAAAAATAAAATTGTAGAAAATTCATTTTAAATTCATTACTGCAATGGCCAACGGGATATGCAATAAATTTTAAACAACTTGTTATTTATTGTTTGTACTTTTGCTTAAATACATTTATTTTTTTATATAAATTATTATATTACTTTTATAATCTTATTAAATATTACGTCTTGCTGAACGGTATACTTGTTTCCGTCGTTTTACTGTGTACGAGTTAAATGGTGAGCAGTAGTTGAGTGGTCGAAATAAATTCATCAAACTTGTGATGCAACATACCAGAACAACTTCCATTACGACCATATGAAAACATTTGTATCTCCGATTTAAAGTATAGTGTCATGAAGTACTTGCAGGGACTTATGGTTATGGTATTAGTGAGTAAATATGACGAATTTTTACATCATGTAAGGTTTTCGAAAATATTATATCTTATCAGAGTTACAAAGAATTTTAAAATGCCTTTGGAAAAAAAAATCAGGTTGAGTGTAGAAGGCGAAACGACTTGTTAGCAACAATAGTTTAGATGGCAAAAACAGAATAGATTTTTCACATAATTATTGGAGATGTTCATTGTGATAACGCCAAGATAATAGTCCCTTTGTGTTACCTGTATAGGAAAAGCAGAGAGAGTGAAGATGCAGAGTGAGGGACAGCAAGATAGGTAAGCAGACAGACATAGACTAAGATTAAGGAGGAGAGAAAGAGTAGCCGTAGAGGCTGTATTGGTCGGGACATGCAATTAGTAATTATCTATGTCTCGCCAAGTAGGAGTGGGCCAGGAAACCAACCACAGTACCTTAGAAGGAACTATCCTGCTTAGTTCCAGTATCCAATTCCAGTATCTCAAAATGTCTCCGTCCCAATTTACTCCTAGGTGAAAGACGTCGATGTGCCAGTCCAGGAGATAGGCAGAGCAGGTGTTCAACCATTTCCTCCTCATTTTCATCTTAACAGCTTCTACAGAAGTCACAGTAAGGCAGACCCATCCTTCTTGCATGGGTCTCAAATAGGCAGTGATCGGTTACAGTTGCTACTAAGTTACATAGCTGCATTTTCGGCAGCCCAAATAACGAAACTGTTCTCTTCTGGTCCAGTAAAGTGCTTGTAGTTGAGCAAGTAGAATCATAGGACTATCTGACCAGAGCCAGATCGTAGAGAGCACAGCAAATACGGTGCCAGCAGGCCGAGAGAGGGACGATACAATAGATGTCTATTGTAGCAAAGTACCCTTCTTGGCAAGTTCATCAGCAACATAGTTGCCTAGATTAGTCCCATGTCCCCGCACCTATTGGAGGGTGACTGTCGAATTTTCCGGCATTTCATTCAAGGATGCCCGGCATTCTGAGATGAGATTTGATGTGCTGAACACAACTTTTAAGGGCATGATAGCGTGTTTACTGTCAGTACAAATCCAGCTATCGCTATGTGATATTCCAATTCGCCGCCTTATTGATAGCAGATATCTCTGCTTGTAAGTCATTGCAGTCATTCGGGAGTCTGAAACATATTCTAATTCCAAATTCTTCTATATAGAGTCTGGCCCCAACTCTATCTTCCCTTTTTTAGCCATCTGTTTGTACCCTGAGAGTTCTAGATGGAGGAGAGTGTCTCTTCGTCAAATCGAGCAAATAATCGTAAAATTATTTCGGTGTTGATAACTCTTCGACAACTGTGCTAGAAATTTATGGCGTTAGGGTTATGATTTTATGTTGTTGTTGTAGTTCGATATGTTATATATTGTGAACTGATAACTGGAACAAGTAATTTTACTATTTTAGTAGTAAATTTTGTGATTATTATAGCCAGCCCAACATCTTATTTTAGGCAATTTTTTACTTAATTACAAACGACCTGATCGGTTTGTAAAACATACAACCCAATTATGGCAAAAATGTACAACCCAATTGTGGCAAAAATTTGTTTTAACTTTTAAAATAATAAGAAAGTTTTTATATATAAAAGTTTATGGCAAAAAAATATTTTCTACCAATCAGATTATTATGTACAAATAATGATTAAGGAATTTAGAAAAGTTGGTAAATGTTCAAAAGAATCTTATTTAAATATTCATAAGCATATTCATATCAGGGCGTCACCATTTCTCTTTAAAAATCAGTATGTTTTATTTTGCTATATTTGAATAACATATTTTTTTCTGCTCTAAACTTGCCAACAAATTTGTGCCAACAAAACATAATATACGGAAAGTGGTGTTTTATTGTTTTAATTTGAAGAAAAGTTCGGCAGGTGGACTGAGCCATGTGCAGAATATAATCCATCAGTAAAAACATATGAGCCGCTTTCGGTTTCCGAACTTCGAAGCGTTTCAAAAGCAGCCCCGAAACGTTTAAAATACGTATTCGATAAGGCTCGTTGGGCTGAGCTCAACGATTTTTTCCGGCATTTTAATTGGAAACTTTGTTTCCTAGACAGTAACACTGATGCCATGGCGGAAATGGTTGTAAACATAATTTTGCTAGGAATGAAAGCTTTTATTCCATCAAAGCAAATTTCGATTAAACCTAGAATGAAATCCTGGTTTAATCAGACGTGTAAAAATGCAGTCAGATTCAGAGAGGAAGCATTCAGTGCCTGGGGTAAAAATAAAAACGAAGACACTGATTCGCTACGCAAAAGAGCGAGATCTTCGTGTGCCAAAGTACTTGGGCGTGAAAAAGGTCTACACAATGAGCGTCTTCGTGCTAAAGTTCTTTCTGCCCCTCGGGGCAGTAAGAGCTTTTGGTCATTTGTCAAAAGAGTAAAGGATAATGCTAGTTCCTCAATTCCGACTCTTTTGAAAGATGACCAAATATTCACTGACCCGGCTGACAAAGCTAACCTTCTGGCTGGTCAATTTGCAAGAAATTCCTACTTGCCGGAAAGCAATTAGCCACTACCCGTGTTTGACAGAGTATCAGTAACTATGCCAAAGATATTCTTTCGAGCACGTGCAGTTAAAAAGGTCTTAGCAGATCTTAATATCAACAAGTCTTCTTCGGAAAAATGGTGTCAATCCATTCACCATTTCGGCGAAAGTAAGGTGGTGCCTCTAGATATCTCCAAGGCCTTTGATAGAGTGTGGCATGGTGCACTCCTGCCAAAACTTATTGCTTTTGGTGTCGGTGATAGTTTTTCTCGATTTATATCGAGCTTTCTCAGGGATCGCACTATACGAGTTGTTATAGATGGGATTTCATCAAACGAGTTCAAGATTAATTCAGGGGTACTGCAAGGCTCTGTTCTTTCTCCTACCCTGTTTCTTATTTTTCTAAATGACCTTCTCTGTCAAACTTCCAACCCTATCTACTCTTTTGCAGATGATAGCAGCATTTGCCATTCGTATTCATTTTGCAGACGGCCGAGCCTTTTAGAGATTGGGGCCAAGCGGCAAAACATGAATGATACGCTCAATCACGATCTCGTAACAATATCTAATTGGGGCCGGGCAAATAGAGTCGACTTTAACGCTCGTAAGACTCAATGTTGTATGCTAACGCACCGGCGTTCGGCCGATAATGGTGCTACATCTGTAATTATGGGTGGTATAAGTATTAAGGAATCAGAAGCTCTTGATGTTCTTGGCATGAAAATCCAGTGTGACGTTCGATGGACTAAGCACATTTTTCAAGTCTCAAAAGAAGCTCAAAAGAAGTGTCTCGGTTTTCTCAAACGGTGTAAAACATATTTCACCTCATCCGATCTCCTTACTATTTATACCACTTACATCCGGCCAAAAATGGAATACAACTCTCATGTATGGGCCGTGCTCCAAAGTCTGTTTTGGAACTACTTGACCGCGTGCAGGAGAGGGCGAAGAAGCTCATAGGTGACAGTAGGGTATCCAACTCTATTGACTCTCTTGAACATCGACGCAATGTGGGTTGTGTTTCGCTGTTTTATCGCTACTACAATGGAATGTGCTCTGATGAGATTAGGGAACTAGTTCCCGATATCCGCACGTTTTCGCGCACAACACACTTTTCATTAAGAGCTCATACATTTGTGGTCGATTGGCCAGTGAATCGCACAATGCATTACAGAGAAAATTCATTTTTTAGCCGTACAGTTCGCTTGTGGAATCATCTTCCTACAGAGGTCTTTTCTGTCAACTACAATGTTGGAAAATTCAAATCGAATGTCCACAAACATTACTCCCTCTATTCTCCTTCCCATAACCTAATTTCCTAGTTCTGGCACAATGCATTGCATGAGTAGGGGTCATCCCCTGAGTGCTGGTCCGAAATAAAAAAAAAAAAAAAAAAAAAAAAAATGATATATTTGGAACGATTCCATTTTTTCTGTAGCAAGAGGTCTCAATCCGTACACCATATCAGGCAGAGGTAACATATCTACAAGACTTTTATAGATGAGTTGTTATAGATGAAGTTTCATCAAGCGAGTTCAAAATTAATTCCGGAGTACCAAAATGCTCTGGTCGTTTTTATTTTTCTAAATGGACCTTTTTTTAAACCTTCAACGCTTTCTACTCTCTTGCGGATGAAAGCAGCATTTGCCGTTAATATTAGTGCTGGCAACGTATTGGTTAGTGAATATCAAGTACGGAGTATTTGATTTGATTTTATTGAGTACTCAATACTGAAAAGTAGTTACTGGATACTTTTAACGTTATAGTTTTAGAAAGAAATTAAATAAAAAATTTCACGACTTCATTAAAACTCTGATTAAAATTTTGTTTCTATAATTTAAAGAAAAGTATTGAGTGCTCTTGAGTACCCAATTGATAAGTATTGAGTAGTATAAAGTGAATAAAAGAAGCGGAAATTGCCAGCATTAGTTCATATTCATTCTGCAAACGGACAAACCTTTTGGAGATTGGAAGAGATTTTAATGCTCATAAGACTCAATATGGTATACTTATGCACAGAAGATAACGCTCCTACACAAAATGCCAGATCCGTAATAATTTTTTTTTTTTAAACCAAAAAGTTCGCCTTCTTTATATTTTCCAAAATATTCTTCCTAAACATAATTGAAAATTATTTAATATTAACTACCCATAACGTTTTATAATAAAAATGCAATTTATTTGTTGGGCGAAAAGAGCTAGTTCCTATACGTATTTCACTGGTTGCTCAGGCCAGATCATCAGGAAACCTGAGAAGTGTATATGTTAACAGAATAATATTACAAAACACCAACAAACAAACTACGTTTCTTTTTTTGTCCTAACTGTCCTTCCACAATTAAATGGTTTTTCGCCTTCACTTAATGCAGACGTAAGGTGGAATGAAATGCAAACACAAGTTCATTTTGTTCTCTTGTTTGGTGTTGGTATTCCCACAAGACAATTCGACTATAAGGAACCCATTAAGAACTCATGGAATAAGATTTCCTTGGATTATTTGAAGTCGTTTTATGATTCAATAAAAAACCGTATATTTGGTGTTATTTTAGCAGCCACTAATAAAATGTCTAAAATATTATCAATAATCTGACTATTAATGGTTCATATTATTAAATTATAAAATAATGCATTTTTATTTGAAATTAGTTAGATGATTCTAATCCAGCTGTGGCCCAAGACATGGTAATAAAATGCATGCTTGGGTTAAAAGCATTACAAGAAACTCATTAAAATATAAATAAAGCAACACGTGTGCATGGAGGGTGATCTACCAGAAAAAAGTTTTATAATAAATCGAGAGTACTACATCCAAAGGAACCATTACTGGGGAACTTTACTAATAATAGTTGATACAACTAAGCCGAGAACAGAAATTCAAAAGCTCTAATGTACAACACAACGACAACGTTCGGCAACATGTTGCATAAGTCCTTAGAGAAACGTTTACGGCGATTTCAACAGACATTGTTCCTTCCAAAAATTGGTCAGTTCTTAGATCGTCTCAAGTAATTTTTACACTCTAAGTCCGTTTGCTTTCTACAGGATAAAAAAGTCGAAGATAGCATTGGAAAGCATTTTTAATAAATTAATTTATCAGAATACACTCGCAGAGTTACAAAAAATTCTCAAAATTTATTTGACTAGACAATATCATATTAAATAATTTTATATAACAAAAACAAAAAAAAAAATATTTCTACTTGCAAATTTCTTGATTTTTTAAGTTAAAAAATACTAGCAATAATAAAAGTTGTCAACAAATAACAAGTTTTCTCTCTGAAACCTACAAAGTCTTCACCCAGTTGTTGTCAAATATAAAAATGGTCGTTATTTTTATTTGCTGTAGATATTAGAGTAGATTGTTTAGTTTTAAACCGAAAGTAGAAAAAAAAATATGTTCATAATAAGCTTAAATCAACTGCAAACTTGTATTTTAAATAATACGGAAATTTTTGTTTGTTTGTATATTTTGCTCTTGATTTAATGCGAAAAAAACTTGTTCTTGACATAGTGACATAAAAGAAATGGCAGTTAAAAGCCAGTAATAACACCGGAGACAAAGAATTTGAAGTTTTTTTAAGTTCCTGTTAGTAGCTATTTTGCATTGTCCTTTCACACAAATAAAAAAACTTCACAAGTGTTTAATAAAAAATCTTGTAGTTTTTTTATAGCAAAGAAAAATGTTGCTTTACAAATTTATGTTTCAATCAGCTGATAGGTTATGTATTTATTTTTATTTATATTACATTCACACTACGGTCAGAAGCAAGCGAGCAACCCTATTGAAACAAATAACAAAATAATACATTATCGGCTTCAAATACCTCGGAAGTGATTAAGTAGCCAGAAAAATCTGAAAGCGAGGAATTTTGATCCAATTTTGCACTGGCAATTACCCTAGCCGACAGCAAACTTTATTTTAAAACATGTGTAAGATAAATTGAAAAACTAAATATAAAAATAAATCAGTCAAGTGCGAGTTAGTCTCACACACGTAGGGTTCTGTACTATGTTTAGTACGCCTTTAAAAACTCAAGTTGTTAATTTTTCCATGTCTTATGGGGCACCCTTTTCTTTTTAAAATCAAAGTCATATTCGCGTAAATTGCATCGCTATTGGAACACCCTTTAAATTTTAGGAATTGTTGTTATAACTGCCATGGTAATACACTTTCTACAAAAATATCAGGCGTACCTATTGCGGTTCAAAAAATAAGGTAATATACGTGAAAAACATGATGGATCACCCTTTAGTAATTAGTAATTGTTACAGTGTCCGAAGTACAACATCTACTGTAAACAATTTAAGAGTCTACCTATTACGGTTCAAAAAATAAGGCTATTTAAGTAAAAATCATGTCTCTGTCGGAACACCATTTAATCTTTATTATTTGTTATAGTTTCCATAGTAATAACCTCTTGTAAAAACTTCAAGAGTCTACTTATTATCATTCAAAACTTAGGTCATATACACGCAAAGCACGTCACTATCGGAACACCCTTTAATTTTAAGGTTTATTTTTTTATACTTGTTTATATAGCGAACTAAGTTGTAAATACTGCTTGCATATTTTTAGTGCATTCCTCCTACTGTTCAAGAAATAAGCATATATTCGTGAATAAAACCTATCTATCGAAACACCCTATAAGTTTTATAATTTGCTACTCTAGCGGCCACTGCTATACACCTTCTGTGAAAATTTCAAGCGTCTACCTCTTATAGTTCAAAACTTAGGCCTTATACATGCAAATCACACCGCTATCGGAACACCCTTTAATTTTTAGGTTTATTTTTTATACTTTTTTATTTTGCGAACTAAGTTTTAATTACTGTTTTTAAATCTTGCGTCCATGCCTCCTACAGTTCAAGAAATAAACACATATTCGTGAATAACACCTCTCTATCGGCAAGAGCTATATATCATCTGTGAAAATTTCAAGAGTCTACATATTACCGTTCCAGAGATAAAAGGCGCTGACAGACGGACAGACATTGTAGTGTAAAAACGTAACCCTATTACGTTTTTACACTTTGTGTACGGACCCTAATAAGGCCAGGTTCCAATCCAGAAATTTCGGGAATTAAAAGTACTGAGATCAAAATGAGCACTGAGTTCTTGCTAGATCTAGAACTTTTCACTATAAATTGTATTATAATAATCACGAAAATTAACCGCCATTAAGGTCCTTGATTCGAAAGTAGTGAAGACGGATGTGTATTGGCGTGCGTTCAAAAATGGTTGATAAAAATGTGAGGAATGGCTTGAGCCTAGATGAGGTAAACGCCCAGGGGGACACTAATACCCCCTTGGCCGAAATGGAAACTACTCGCAGGTGCTCTACATTAACAATTTGCTGATTGTTTAAAATTCTTTAGCCCTCAATCGACATAGGGCAATCGGAATATTACAAAGACACTAATAGGCCTGAGGAAAAATCCGATATCGTAGGCGTTATAATGGAGTTTACTTGAAGCGAAATCTCTCGTGGTAAGATCGACTTTGTGCCTCTACAAAGCGCGTTTAAACTAACCTAACTTAATCAAAAAAAAGGCTGCCCCGGTGGGCTAGTCTATCAGTCCGTGGTTATAGGTTGGGTTGCCACCTAGGACTCTTGTATTTATTGTTCACTACAAATTGGCAGGAAGACCAGAAAGTAGCTTTCGATGGTACCTTCATTTTAAGGTACCTTGTGGGTACCTTAAAATTGATAACTTAGTTACGGACAGGTCATGGAAACTTCAACTATCATCTGTCCAAGACGAAAATCGAGTGTGTGCCTGGAAAAGGGTGTAAATGTTCAACAAACTGGCTAAAATTAGTCTTTGAACAAACGGCAGACACATATTCAATGTAAATGCTATGAGGAACTTAGCCTTAGGCAAATGATAGCAATTACGAGAGACCCTGTGATGGGGAAGAAAAAGACTCAATGAAAGTAGGGCAGACGTACATTACCAGTCGAGTACCAAAAATGGTATCCCACCTAGAAAAATAAAAAAGCATGAATTTGGTTCTCATTTTGATGTGAAAATGCTCATTAAGCAGAATAACATAGCTACATAGGGCAGCACCTATTCATATAGCTGGTTTTATTAACGCCAGTGACTTTTTGTTGGGTCTTAAATACGCAATTGATTTTTTATATCACGAAAGCCAAATATAAAAGAGATAGCTGCTCTATCCATGACGGATGGTAATTAAGCTAAATATATCAGGTGATACGTATTCCAGATAAAAACAAATGAATTGCCTTTTTCAACACCAATAATACAACAAATAATTTCTTACATTATACTTCTTGCTGTTAAAATAGAATGATGACTACAATTGCAATTACCTTGTAGATAGATGTTAAGAATGCTGAAGAAGGATGTAGCGATCCAGAAAATTCATAACATACCTCTTTTTCTTTATCTCTTAGTAATAAGGAACAATTGTAATAGTTCAAATGAAATAAATTTATACGTAACTATTTAATTTTTTATTTACTTTAAAAGTCTTAAAAAAACGCAGTCTTATAAACCTTTTACTGCTTGTCTAATATTATCTACTCCAAATAACGATATTGTTTTATTTATTTTTTTACTAAAAACTATTATGAGTTAAAAATATCTGAAGCACTAAATTATTTTTACGTTGTTTTAACATTTTATGTTTGACTGCTTTTACTTTAATAAATAATATTGTTCAATAAATCTGTTTTAGTTCAATTTAAATGGCATTGAATTAGAGGCGGCCACAAACGAATGACAATGTATAAACATCAGGGATGGAAAATTATATTTTTTTCGGTTTCATAAATATTTTTCAGATATGCCAATTAGCAAACGAGTCCACACATGGAAATCTACTGACGACACTATATTCATTAAAGCCCTCGAGTAACATGCCAATATTTGGAATTGTGGTGGCAAAAATTGAGAAGAAAAATGTACTGGCATAGCACTCACACTGCGTAAAGGGTTATAGCCTTTCGAATAAATAACCAAAATATACCTTAATACTCGGATATCAAATACTTTGACATACAACATAGAAGCAAAATTGATACAAATGAAGTTAAAAGCAATGCAAAGAAATTGGCTTTTTGGCAGAAACTCAAACCCTAGCTTAGTTTATATTTTATAATTCAAACCTTAAACTAATATGTTGATACGATATTCAGAAGTTTCTGCGGTTTCAGAAGTTTCAGAAGTTTAAGCAGAAATAGCGAAAAAGGCAGCAAAATATTTAAGTAGTGGTTACGTTCGACTAAGAAGGAGAGATATTGCTTAGCTTATCCGAATACAAGAGAAATGATAAAAAATGATAGCAGCAAACGTGCAGTAATTTTTTATCTAGCACTAGCTGGACTTAATTAATTATATTTTTTACTGTTGTCTTAATTTTTGCAATATTTGTATTTTGATCTCCAAAGTATCCTTTATTGGGACCAGGATACTTAGGTACCTCCTCAAAAAATGTTGTTAAAATCCATCCAGTAGTTTTTACGTGATACGAACGTCAATGAAAAGCAGACAGACAGACGCAAGTAAGTTACTATTTTATTATAGGTATAGATATAAGGGGTGATCCATTTCGAGGTTCCCTACTTTTTTAAAGAAAAAACACAGAAAATTCAAATTTAATATAGAATGTTTATTATCATTTGAAAGAACATTCCTTGGCATTTATTTTTTGAAGATTATATCTATCAAATGTTTGCCGTTGCTACGTCGCAAGGCCTAAATCGAAGCGGGTTTGTCCGCATAAACTTTAGACTTTACATATCCCCACAGGAAAAAGTCTAACGGTGTGATATCACACGATCTTGGTGGCTAATCGACCGGCCCAAGTTATGTGCTCACCGAAACGTTCTCTCAGTAAATCCATTGATTGATGCGATGTGTGGGAAGTTGCGCAGTCTTGCTGAAGCTCGCCGAGATCACGATTTTCAATTTCAGGCATCAAATAGTCGGTTATCATGGCGGCACGATAACGGTCGCCATTGACGATAACGTTTGCAATGGCATAATTTTTAAAGCAATATGGACCGATGATTCCTCCGGCACACAAACCACACCAAACAGTTGTTTTTTCTGGATGAAGTGGCAGCTCTTGAATCTCTTCAGGTTGCTCTTCGTCTCAAATGCGGCAATTTTGTTTGTTTACATACCCATTGAGCCAGAGTAGTATGTTTAAGCCGGTTCTGGGTCACGTTTTTCATACATATCAATGCTCCCAACAGTGCGCGACAATAAAAGCAAATAAAAAAACCCTAAAATCAAGCTTTACTTAAAAAAAATCCCCTAAAACAATTTTTCTTGATTATATAAATAAAGTTTTTTTTTGTAATTTTCAAAAAATAAAATCCAATTTAATTATATAAAGAAATTCCCTAAATTAATCCCAATTTTAACAAAAATCCCCCAAAACAAAAATTTTAGGCGTTTAAGTTTTCATTATATTAAAGTATGAATAATAAATATACATATGTATGTATGTATGTGTATATAAATATACCCAGTGGTTAAAAGGAGGAGTATGAGGGCCTTCTAGAAGGCCTCTTTACTGTTTTTTTTTTTGTTTTTTTGGAGGCACAAAGCTTTCTGTTTTTTTTTCTCATTTTAAGCACTTTCAATTTATTTTTAATTGAAATATTAAAATTTTGTGGGATTCGAACCGTCAACCTCCAGGCTGATAGACCTTCGCACTGCCAATCAGTCTATTGAAGTATCTCAATTTCAAGCACCAATGAAGTAGATAAAGTCAATTAAATGATCTTTTGTGTTTTATAAATAAGAAAACTAAAAATACAAAATGTGTTCACATTCCTACTTCTCTACTAAGAGAAGCGAAGTAGGAAGTAGAAACTGTATCTTTTAGAAGAAAGAGACAAGGCCTTCTAAAATGCTTTCTTTGGAAGGCACACAAAAATGAGGATCATATCCGAGAGAAGGTCTAAGCATGTCTTATAGAAGTCCTGAAGTGAGAAGGCCTCCTTAATTTTACCACTGGGATTTTTCTTGTATTGTTTTTGTAAGAGTATTCTTAAAATTAGAGTTCGTTACTTATGTTCGAACTTTGTTGTTTTTTCATGACATACTACACGCATAGCAAAAAGAATTATGTTTCTAATACGTTATTTAAATAGTTTAGAAGAACCTATAAGAAAGCCGATTGTTACATATTTTTAATTTATTGGTTGCAAAAAAATAGCAAATAAGCATTTGGACAACATAAAAAATCTTCCAAAAAACACCCTAAATATTTATTTAACCCCCAATTTTTCCCCTATTTTTCCCCAAATTCTCCTCTAAACGAAAAAAAATCCCCTAAATCCATGGGAAAATCCCCTAATCTGGCAACCGTGGACCACACATCGAAAGCTCTCGCCAACCGCACCAAACACACAGCCAGTCACGACTTGTATTCAGATGCGAAACGAAGCAATAACATGCCGAATATAAGGTAATATCAGCGTACCTTGTATTTGACTTACCTACTAACTAAGATTTTACTACGATGGGAACAGAAAATGTTAATGCTCTCTCTCTCTCTCTCTCGTTCAGTAAGTCTGGGTGTTTCGATTGATTCAATTCCCGCTAAACACTCTGGGCTTGTCTGTAGAAAACTTGAACTACACTTTTAAAACTGTAGCCTGCTTGTAACTACAGATCATGTAGTTTTAAATAGTTTTTTATAATTTAATCATAACACGCATACATCTAATTAAGGACGAACAGATAAAACAATCTTTAGTATTGCAAATTAAAATTGTAATTTGAGACAAGTAATTACGTATTATGTATCAATTGCATTAACGATTTACAAAACTTATTGTTAACTTATTAATATATAAAAGTGAAATTACGTTGAAATGAGCCAGGGGAGTAACACGGCACTTTTCAATATCAATTTTCCATCCCTGAAAAAATTATTTAATTTTTTCAAAATTTTAATTGTACAAGCATGCCCTGCACATGTTTTTGAAGTTTATAAAAAAATGTACGATACGAAAACATTTACTCTTTTGTTTTAGTTTAGTTTTTTGTACTGTCACTGACATGATATTTTTTTTGTTTAAATGTCTAACAAATACATAATTATTTATAATAAAAAAAAAAAATAATCAAAATTGCGTTTCGATTTAATGTAATTAATCTAATATATATTATAAAAATATATATCATCATTCCAGACTCATCACTTTCGAAAAATTTACGGATATGATTTATTTGTTGCCATAAATCCCTCCAATTTATTTATCATGAATATTTTAAAAAACAAATAAACAAAAAGTAACTTTCATTGCTAACCGAAGGTTGGCTGAAGAAACAACAAATATAAGGTGGTAAATAATAAAAGTAAAAATATTCAACAGGAGGGAAGCTTAAGGTAGTGGTAGACTTCGTTCTCACCAACTGACGATTGATAATTGAATACAAGTTTTCTCGTATTCCTTTATCTGGGTTTGGTTGGTTAACTAGATGATGCTTACAACTAAAACACTACCCTAAGTAGATTATAGATACAAGAGTGCTGATGACGGACGTGGCCGTCTAGAAAATGTGCATTCCGCTCCTGTTGGTGTCTAAAAATTAAATTTTCCAAATTTTTCTTTAATATTATCACCTAATTTGTAATTTAATTAATTCTTTCTTACAGAGAATAAAAACGAACTTAAGCTTGACTATAAATTTCATTATTTTGAAAAACTTTATCATTATGAAAAAATTAATAAAGGGTGGAAACGAAAAAAATTTTACATTTTCCAGTTAAAATTCCTTGAACTGTGTAAACCCTATTTTAAGATACCGTTACTTTTGTACTTCTGTCATCTGTGAAAAATACAAAACAACAAAAGTTTTTAGTTTATTCTAACAAGTCATGGCGTCCACATCAAAATTAGAAAAAATGAGAAAAAACATTTTGGACATATTTATAAATAATCCTAATGCCACCTACGCCTATATTGCTAGGATGGCTGGTGCGTCTCGAGCAACCGCAAGAAATGTCATAATAAAGTTCAAGGAGATCAAATCTGTCGACCGAAAAGCTGGGTCTGGTAGACCAGCGGGATTTATGGATAAAAAATTAGCTGGGAAGATTAAAAGGTATTTGCTCTCAAATCCCAATGCCTCATTGAGAGACTTAGCAAAAAAATTCCACGTGTCTCATACGTATGAGCAAAAGGTAAAAAAGAATTAATAAGCTGAGATCATACGCTGTCATAAAAGTACCAAACAGAAATGGCGAACAAAACATTAGAGCAAAAGGAAGAGCAAGAAAACTTGTAAAAACAATGCTGAACAATTTTAATGGCTGCATTATAATGAATGATAAAACATATGTTAAGGCTGACTTTAAACAACTTCCAGGCAAACTGTATTATACCGCATATACAATAGGAGGTGTAAAGAAAGTGGATAAATTTGCAAAAAAATATCTAGTCTGGCAAGCTATATGCAGTTGTGGCCAAATCTCAAAACCACTGGTCATTCAAGGCACATTAGATCAAAATTTATACATAAAAGAATGCCTTCAGAAAAGATTGGTACCGATGTATAAGCGGCACGAAACTACGCCTTTATTCTGGCCTGACTTGGCTTCCATTCATTACTCCAATAAAACTATGGATTGGTTTAAAAATAATAATATAAATATTGTGCCAAAGCAATCCTCCAAACTGCCCTGAGTTACGCCCCATTGAAAAATTTTGGGCAGTTGTAAAACAAATTTGAAGAAAAACGTCAAAAAAGGCTAAGGAAGTGAAAAAATTCTATATATATTGGAAGAAAGCTGTCCAAAAAGTTGGTAGAGTTGGTGTCCAAAAACTAATGTTGGGCTTAAGATCAAAAATTCGTAAATTTAGTTTATCTAAAAGTGAATAATAATTTTTATTTTATGTATCTATGGAGTTACTGTGTTAATTTGTTGTTATAACTTAATTTTTCTTATTATTAGTTTTTATGTTATTAATAAAATAAAATGTAAAATTTTTTTCGTTTCCACCCTTTAGTAAAAGAGTAGAAATAATGTTGGTTGATTGGTAAATGTTGAAATAAAGCCTTTTTATTTTGTTATTTTTTTATTGTTGTTGTATTTAATAAAAATTTCATAAAAATAAATTGGTTTGTTTCAATTGAGATCCCGTAGTTAGTATTTTATAAATATTGGATTTTTCCTTTTTGCTGACTTTGAAAGTGGTGTAAGTCCTTTTGAAGTCATTAAAAGTATAAAGTTTTATTAATCGCACTTAAAAAATGACTGCATTAAAAATTTAAAACAAATTTAATATTTCAAAAATACAAAACTGGTGTAATAACATGTATCCATATTTTTCAAACTTTTCAAATGCAAAACCTGAAATATCTCCATATATATAAAGCACAAAATGTTTTTGTTTGTTTGTTTGTCGGAAAGCTATAGCTGCCTACACCTGTGAACCGATCTTTCTGAAATTTTCACAGTTTATTATTGGATATACGGATGGTAAAATAGGGTTCTTATTTTTTTGATATTCGATGTGGGCGTGGCACCTCCCATACAAAGTTAATATTTATCATCGTATATCTTGGTAACGGTAAAACGTAGTGTCATGAATTTTTGCAACAGGAACCTCTATATCAACATGCATAGTTTAGAGAAAGATAGACTGGATTGGAAGAGTGGGCGTGGTACCTCCCATACAAAGTGAAAAATTATTATCGTGTTCCTGGCGAACTACAATAGACAGAGCTTGAATCTTTACACGAGTAACCCCTAGTCTACCAAAATACAAAATTAATTGGGACAGTGGTCGTGGTACCTCCCACATAAAGAGAATGATTATTATACTGTATCTAGAGAACTGCCATAGGTAGCGCCTTGGAATTTCGCACAAGTAACCATCATCTTAACGTACATAGTTTAGCTAAACACAGACTGCATTGGAATAGTAGGCGTGTTACCTCCCATACAAAGTGAAAATTTTTATCGTGTTCCTGGCGAACTACAATAGATAGCGCGTTGAAACTTTGCATGAGTAACCCCTGTGCAAATGTGTATAATATACTAAATTGCAGAATGAATTGAAACAGTGGGCGTGGTACCTCCCATATAAAGTGAAAAATTATTATCGTGTACATAGAGTACTATAATAGATATGATATTAAAAGTAGGTAAAAGTAACCCGCATACCCATATACTCTAGAAAAAACATAGGTTGGATTGGGGACAGTGATCACGGTACCCCTTATACAAAGTAAAAAATTATTACCCTGTATCTAGAGAACTGCAATAGGTAGCGTCTGGGAATTTAGCATCAGTAACCCCTATACGAAGATGCATTGTTTAGAGAAACACAGACTGATTTCGAATGGGTATACATAGTAAGAAATTATTATCGTGTAACTAGAAAAATGCAATAGAAAAGCCTTGACGATTTGCACGAGTCGCCCCTATGCTAATTCACATAGTCTACCAATATAAACTGGAGTGGGGGAGTCAGCGTGGTACCTCCTATACAAAGTGAAAAATTATTATCGTGTACCTGGAGAACTACAATAAATGGAGCCTTGAAACTTTGCAAAAGTAACCCTCATACTAATGTGCATAGTCTAGCAAAATACAGACAGAATTAGGTTAGCGGTACCTCCCATAAAAAGTAAAAAACTATTATCGTGTTGATATGTATAGTCAACCTTGCATATAAAATAAAACATTTTTGATGTGAGAATAGCGTGGGTTTTCGAGTTAAAGGTTGGCCATACTTTTCTTCCAAGTGTTTATTTTGTTTTTTTTTTGTGGATGGGTGTAGCGAAGCAAACAGGGGATAGCTAGTATTAAATAAAATGCACTTTCAAAGAAAACGGCTCATGTATAAATGAAAAAAGAGCTGTAAAATAGAAGAAATTTTGTTAAATTTAACTTCAGAAAAATTATTTAAGTTGACATATATACATACATATGTACATATGTACATATGTATAAAATAGAAAATTATTTCAATTTTTTTTTTTAATTTTTTTTATTTTAAACTTTTCAATCAAATTCTTACAACAAAACTAAAAGCTTTAATCGTTTTTTTTTCTTAAAAGGCGAAGAAAAGCTAAAAGGGATAATTGATGTCCAATTTCGTTTTCAGATTATGTCCTAATGATGAAAAGATATTATAAAAAGTAAAATTTAATACAAAAATTAACTAAAATGTTTAGTTAACTTTTATTTGTTTAATATTGTCATCAGGAGTTGGACGATATTTTAAAATTGAACGAAAAATGGCGGTTGAAATGAACAGCAGAATGTTCGAATATCGAATCTGCGAATTTTTTACCTTTAGCTTGAACATTTCAACAAGATAAGGGCCCCAAGCACTGTTCGCAAACTCGGTTGCTGGGAATAAAACTAAGACCTTATATTAGCCAGCAAAAAATCGTAAATGAAATCCTATAGAAAATAGCTTCACTCAAATTCAAAAACAACCGCATTCAAATGAAAATGATGCAGCTGGTATAGGAGCAACTTAGTCCAGCCCAATGTGCTGAATTTTTCCAAAATATGTCACAACGATGTGCTAAAGTGCTAGGGAATAGGGACTTTTTAACTTAATATTATCCTAGTATAAGTAAAAACTAATAAAAGATTCTATATTCAAGAGATAACTATCTTTTTTCAGATGACTTTCTTATATGAGCACAAAATATGCAAATAAATAAGAAAACAAGTTAGAGTGCTATATTCGGACGTGATTTTATTTATGCATAAAAATTTAGGTATATAAATGGATAAATGGACGTAGTGATAGCGCACTATCAACTATTGGTCACACACTGGAACCACCACCCCATAATCTTTCTGTCATTACTTCGGGATGGGGCTCATGTAGCTGCACACATTTCCCCCAAACACACTCGACTCTAGTCAGGGCCCAACGAAGTTTCAAGAAAACAATTTTAAAAAGCATTGAAAGTGAAGATACCAATCAAACACCATAGTGCAGTCTCTACAGTTTGTAGTCGGTATCCTACTGTTGTATATGTATGTGTTTAATGCGTCTAGGTGAATTGGTTTTAAAACAGAGATCTCATGTATTTAAGAATCAAACGCATTTAAAACAAGTAAAAGTGCTTTATTCGGCCGTCACGAATCTTCTATACCCTTCACCATGGTGATTTAATTTATACAGACAGCGGCGACGCACCTAAATGAAAACAAATTCCGTTGGCTAAAATTGTAGCCGTGTTGTCAGCTACTTAATGATATTGAAGACGACAGCTACATCGTATACTCCGACATTGTTGTAGAAATACTTATTTTGCTTTTATAAAATTAATAAAAATTTTTTCGAAAATTTTTCTATGGAAATATCGTTTTGAAAACGGTTTTTAAAGTTTTATGTAAATTACATACAATGAAATTTATAATCAAGCTTAAGTTCGTTTTTATTCTCTCTCAGAAAGAATTAATTAAATTACAAATTAGGTGATAATATTAAAGAAAAATTGGGAAAATTTAATTTTTAGACACCAGCAGGTGACAGTTATCACCAACTGACGATTGATAATTGAATACAAGTTTTCTCGTATTCCTTTATCTGGGTTTGGTTGGTTAACTAGATGATGCTTACAACTAAAATACTACCCTAAATAGATTATAGATACAAGAGTGCTGATGACGGACGTGGCCGTCTAGAAAATGTGCATTCCACTCATCCTGGTGTCTAAAAATTAAATTTTCCCAATTTTTCTTTAATATTATCACCTAATTTGTAATTTAATTAATTCTTTTTTAGAGAGAATAAAAACGAACTTAAGCTTGCTTATAAATTTCTTTTTAAGTAATACATACATAAACAGTTCGACTAATAATAATTAAAATTTTCAAAAAAAAAGTTTTATTTACATAAAACTTTTTAAAAAAATTTGTGTAATTTTTTTTTAAAAATTATTTTTTTTTTAATTTTATTGAATTTTTTACCAGTGGGTACCCTGTGGGTCAATTGGCTTCCTATATGTGTATTGCTTTCTATAATGGTCTTTAATACAAATCAAAGCAGAAAACCCCTACCAACCTAAACACAAACAAAAGTCGCCCCTCGCAGGGGGTTATTGACCCCCTGAGATCTGTATGCATTCCTTGCGATCTACCTGTTACGGTCTAATATTTATTTGACAAAGCAAAAAAGCCGAAAAAAATTAAAAAAAAACGTGAAAATAATATAGGTGGGCATGGTTTTTGGCCCGCAGCCTCCAAAGTGATGATCCGATGTTGCTAAATTGCAATACGAAAATTTTCGAAACTATGCCTGACAGATTGGTGGGCTTAAATTTTTTGCATCTCTTCTGGTGCCTTGGCAAATGACATTTCAACCCGAACACGGACAGACGGACATCAACTTCTCTATGTATAAGTATCCAGAATATATATACTTTGTAGGGTCGGAAATGAATATTGTAGAAATTACACATGGAATGACAAACTTATATAAGGGGTATATACCTTACCACCTGTGGTGAAGGGTATAAAAATAATGACTAGTTATTTAAGATCACTAAAAAATCGATTTCAACCCAAACAATGACAGGCTGACAGAAAGACATCGGCATCTCTACCTACAAACATCCAGCACATACGTACTTTATGGATTTCTAAAACGAATTTTGTAGAAATTGAAAATAAAGTAAAAACTTATCTAAAGTATGAAAAGGACTAATGCATTGCTTATTTGTGGACACAGTGCAAAAATATCACGAGCTGTTATTATTATAAATTCTTCTTATTATTATTTTAAATTAGAAATAAATTGGTGTTAGATAATATGTGTTAAAATGCTTATATTTGGCCTTTAAGCAGTTACATATTAACTTCTTTCTTCACATTAAGAAATTTTAAAAGATTCAATTTAAACAGAATTTGCATTAAAAATTTAAATTTTCCACTATATTTCATACAAAATTGAAGAGTTTTTAAATGTTACCTTTTATAACAACAGACCCTATGTATGTATAACCAATAGAAATATTTTTTTTTCTACTTTTTATCAACCACATAAAACGAAACAGTTTTCAAATACATTGTTTTTAATATAAATGAGTATTTGACACTGATATTTATGAAAGCCAAACACCAAAAATATATAATTTTAAATATTGTTTAACCACTTATTTTATATTTATATTTTATTATAATGTAATTTTTTAAAGCACTCACCTCACAATTATTTATTTTTTTTTTTAACAAAAAGTATAAGGTTTTTAATGTATCCTTTATTTGCTATAAAATTCAAATTTTTCTTTTACACACAATATATTTTTTGTGGTTTTCGAGTTTGTTTTTATTTTTTCAATAATTTTAATTTAACCGCCAACGTTATAAACGCGTCGATGTCTTCGAATGCACTGAAACCCACTGGCTGAACTACGTTTGTAAATGTAGTCTGCTTGTCTAAAGATAAAGTTGCTTAACACTGATTTTCGGCAAACAGCACAGCAGAGCGCCAGCGCCAGTGTCTGCAGCAATAGAAGCAACAGCCAGTTTAACAAACAGCAATTTTTGATTTTGTTTAGATGCTGTGGTTGTAGCTGTGTTTCTGTTTTTACTATTTTAAAAATCCAAAAGTGTAACTGGATTTATTTAGAGCAAAGAGAATTCAATATTTGCAGAGAGTTTTGTATATCAAATGAGGGGGATGCGAATAAAACTGGTCTACAGGTCTCATACATACATATGTGTCATTGTAATGAAGTTTAAAGTTATTTTTTAAATAAAATAAATTTGTTTTATGCACATATTATGCGAGGAGAAGAAAATCAGTCTATAAAAGTAAGTTTTTTAATTTTTTACCATGTTTCTTTTTGTTTAGCTGATTAAGCTTCATTTAATCTGATATAATAACAAATAATATAAATAAAAATAAAAACAAAACCTAAAGCATATGATTGAAAAACTTAAAAGAAAGTCACTATCATGATGTTAAGTATTCATTGCAGACAAATAAGTGGTATATTTCTAGGATGAAATATCAGCAAGAGGATAAAAAGGTGGTGTGTGCGAAAAGTATATTGATGTGTTGTATTTAGGGTTTGGGAAACGGAAATTACCGGGAAAATCTATAAATAATTTCCCTGGAAACGGGAAATTTAAAATCATGAGCACTTTAAAGAATATTCAGTGGTTCTTAATTTGAAATATGCATTTCTTTTGCTCTCACACAAATATTTGATCGTTATTGTCCTGAATAAAAAACACGCATTTATAAAACTGTGCGAGACAAATTGTAAAACTATTTGAAAAAAGTCCTCTAAAAACAGCCTGTCTCGAGAAATATAAGAAACTAGAATATGGTCGCGTTTAATTCATGATGTAATAATTCTTGCAAAAAAAACGACTACAAAACAAATATATCCGCATCAATTCTAAACCAAAAATTTAAAAGAAAGTAATCTGTAAGAAATAGTACTCAAATCAAATACTTTTACACTTGTTGCTCTAACGGACATAGTAATATACGTTCTGTAAATTCAAATGTCTATCCATAACGGTTCAGCTGATAAAGCCATATACGACAAATTACGTCAGATATGAGGAGACCCTTTATTTTTATACACGTATTATTACTGACACAGTAACGGTTCCAAGGATATGGCCATATAGGTTAAACAATATCACCTAGGGGACACCCTTTAATGTGAAATTTTAAATTAAACACTTATCTTAAAGGAGAGATTCTTTTTAAATTTCAATTGGCTGTCTAAAACGGTTCAAAAGTTTGTCCATATGCATCAATTTACATCAACTATTGAGACACCCTTTATAATTTTAAATATTTATAAATGTTATAACACGGGACATAGTAGTGCAGATTCTGTCTAATTTTCAAGTGTTTGTCTATAACGGTTCAAAAGATAGGGCTAGATCGGTAAAATTTTATCAATTATGGGGACACCCTTTAGTTTCCAAATTTAAATTATATACTTGATGTTATAAAGGACTTAGATATACAGGTTCTTTATAAATTTCAACCGTCTCTCTGTTACGGTTCAAAAGTTTTGCAATACACATTAAATTACATCAACTATTGGGACAACCTTTAACTTCTAATTATAAATATTTAATTTCTGATTATAAGTATTGGACAATTTTCAAGTAATTGTCTACAAGGGTTCAAATTGTTCATATATTTAAATTGACGTCACATATAGGGACACCCTTTAATATTTAAGTTTCTTTTTTTTATTAATTTCTGTTATTGGCAGCTATAGTGATATGCAGTTTTTTAAAATTTTAAAAGGGTGCCCCTTACGGTTCGTAATACACGTAAAAAACACGTATGTTGTATGGGGACACCCTTTAATTTTCAAAGTTCTGAACTTCTTTTAAAATGGGACCAATCTGTAAGCAGTTCCTTTCTAATAAAGAAAAAATATTTAAAATCGGGTCAGATATGACTGAGTTCTGCGGGCACAAACATTAAAAAAGCAACTTTCAGACGAATCGATAACCTCCTTCTTTTTTTGAAGTCGGTTAAAAACAAGATAAGTATGGTTGAAACGATTCAATTGTTTCTTAAATCGAAGAACGCACTTAAAAAAAGTCTGATAGATTTTAATTGCGCAGAGTTGTGGTTCAAGAATATGTTCAGATTTTAGAAATTTTAGTGGCCGTTTTTAATCCCATTGCAGTAGAGGCCTTGGGCCGCAGAGGCACAAAATAGCAGATGTTATTATTCAGACCCTCTACGAGAAGCTTTTGGCTATTAATTCGACTCTTTCAAAAACGATGGTTGAAAAGAAAAATAAATGAACGAAGGGATGATAAAACGTTTGCAATACTTAAGTATTTAGAAAGTGGTGAAATTGCTAATGTGCCAACAAATGTCATAAACCTTTATTCAGCACAATTGCACACTGTGTAATTTTTGAAGTCATGGCGAAATAACCATATACGGACACCACTACGTCATAAAAGACGAAAAAAAAAGACCCCTGTCTCCCAGTTTTGCCCAAAGTCGTCCAGGTTTTTTTTATGGGCCCTCAAAGTGGTGGGGCCTCGATGTCATTTTTGCAAAAAAATGATCATTTCCTCAAGCTCATATTTTGCAAACCGTTTTAAATTTTGATATACTCTCAGAGGCATATATTAAAAAAATGAATTTAAAAATTTTCGGGAAATTTTTCACTTTTGCGGCTACCTAAGCGCTACCTACACGGTGTTAAGAATCATTCCTAGGAAGTTCATATGTTCCAGAAAGTTGTTTATTGAGATCTTAGGTTCATTTTTGTAGTTGATTGTTTCCTTGAATTTTGAACGGTTTGCTACCTATGGACCTGAACAGGGGAAAAAAGGTAAAAAAAAATTGAATTTTTTAAACTTTTTGCGATTTTGACCTTGAAGATGAAGTTTTTTTTGATTTTATATGTTAACAATTTTTGCTCTTTATGACAAGGGCTACAACTTTGCCTCAGAGAGTATATTAAAATTTCAAACGGTTTGCAAAATATGAGCTTGAGTAAATGATCATTTTTTTGCATAAATGAAATCGAGGCCCCACATCTTTGAGGGCCCATAACAAAAACCTGGAGGACTTTGGGCAAAACTGGGACACAGGGGTCTTTTTTTTTGGTCTTTTATCACGTAGTGGTGGCCGTATATGGTTATTTTTTTCCGTGTTGCACTGTGTTGTTCAACAGATTATTCAAGCAAGCCACTCAAATCTGCAGAATCGACAACTAGCAGTTGTGTTGTTAACGAAATGAAACCAACTTTTAAAGAGAGACTTTCGCAACAAAAACAAGCAATAGAATGTCAAGTGTAAAAAAATAATTATTGAAATATTTTTTCTATATTTATAAATATTTTTTATATCTTGTTTTTGTCATCTGAATTGTTTTATAAACTGTTACTACTAATATTTAGTCGAATAAACTAATTATTTAGGCTTAAGTTCTTAATTATAAAGAGATAAAGAAAATAATAGACACCAGCAGAGTGGAATGCATTTTCTAGACAGCTACGTCCGCCATCAGCACTCTTCGTATCTATCTACTAGGTAGTTTCAATTGTTATTAATTTTCTATTTAAACAAACTTATCAAAGAAATAGGATATGAGAAATTTTAATTTATATATGTGTCGAATCCAGTTAAAAGGGACCTATTGATAAAAAATGAGTTTTGGAGAACAACGATTTTAAAGTTAACAAGTCAATTTTGAAACGCCTGATGGGGTCCCGAAAACCCAAGAAAGCTGAGCTTTAAGTAAATTAGATCAACTACAAAAAATGTTGTTACACCGAGTTTATTCTTTTTAGTTTCTTATCAAAGGTAATGACAAAAGTAATGCAATTAGAAAACTGGGGTTTGCTGCATTAGAATGAGCGTATTGTCTATTTTAAGAATCTCCAAAAGAGTGAAAATCGATTTTTTTCATTAATAGGTCTCTTTTAACTGGATTCGACACATATTATATTTCATAGGAGATAGAGCTTGTTGAAATTGTTTTACACTTTAAACACTATTTCTTTTTATATTATACTACCAAGCAAACATTTTTCTTTATTCATATAAAAATAGTTCAAATAAAATTAAAATTCATACTAATATTTAGTCGTTATTTGTGTCCTTTTTTATGTTTTAATAAAACTATGAATTTTTAAATACTGTTGCGGTAAATAAAGTTATTTTCTTTAAGAGCTGTTTTTCCCGGGAATGCGAATATTTTTTCCCCGTTTTCCGGGAAATGAAAAAGTCCGGGAAATCCCAAACCCTAGTTGCATTCATTCTGCTATATACTTGCGTGTTTTGATTTTTTATGTGGATACCAAAATAAGTGTTGTTAATTACCTAAAATCCAATTTTGAATAACTGATATGACACTATTTGTGTAAAGTTAAATATTGTAGTGCCGATCGAACCGGGCGCCACGGTGAAGGGGGCGAAAACTTGTTTAAGGGCGAAAGAAATATCGCCGTCGGCTTTATGGATAGGAGCACGATTATTGAATATTTGACGAAGAATTCGAATGTAATCTATGACTTTTAAAACAAACAACAATAAGTCGTAGAAGAGCACATACTTATGTATGCTCCACTCGTGGCTAAATGGTTGCCGGGTGTAAGCACCGTTTTTCAAATGTACAATGAACCGTGACATTGACGACGGCTGGTGTGCGAATTAAAAACGGCTAACTATTGAAAAGTTAGTATTGTTTCCATCATGTTTAAAAAACTGTTTGGAGCACAAAGATTCAATTAGTAAGAGATGAGGAGGCAACGACTGAAGTGCTTCTTAAGAAGGTCCTAAAGCTCACTTCCTAATTTGCTCCTTCTAGTTCTTCGGCTGTCATCAGTCAACGTGAGTACACTTAATGAAGTTGAAATACTAGTAATACCAGATTTAGATTCTCATGACGAAGATATTAATGAGAATGAAGCTGACAAAACGATATAAGTTTCTTCTCCTAAAACTGTTGGCTTAATAAATTCGGATCCATCCTCTTGGCCAGAATTCAAAAATAAAAACGAAAAGAATGAGTTAATTTGTAAAAGGGCCCTTGCCATTAAAGGCTGATAACTATTATCCAAAAATTACCCAAAAAAGATATTTTTGTAATGAACATCAGCTTTGTAGTGCAGAAAATGGGGAAAAAATAAAACGTTAATGTTTACCATTCCAGATTTCATTGAAACTTTTTTTTATTTACATTACAATTATATATGTAGGGGGCCAGATCACAATATCGCCCCGGGCGCCTACTATCCTCGGGGCGGCCCTGACAGGGGTAGTACATAAAATTGTTCTAACCGGCTTCAAAATTTTATGTTTTAGATGCAAATTGCACTAAATGCATGTTGTATGTTAAGTAAATTTATTTTTATTCATATTCAACAAGAAAGTTGAAGTTGTAATATTATTCTATTAACATGCATAATTCTCATTGTGTTTTGTAGAATTTTATTACTTATAGAGTATTTTTGGCTTCTCTAAAATTAGGAAAAAGCTTTCCTGATGATCTGGCCTGAGCAACCAGTGAAATACGTATAGGGACCAGCTCTTTTCCCACAACAAATAAATTGCATTTTTAGTATAAAACGTTAATATTAAATAATTAATATTTAAATTCCCAAAAATATTACTAAAAATTCCCAAAAATGTTACTAATAGTTACGCATATTTGAATCAGAATCTACAAAAATTTGCATTACGTAATTCGTAAGCAGCTCCTTATGGTGAGTTTTTCCTTGTTGCAGTAAAGAACTTACATTATTCGAACAAAACACTTCACATGTTATTATCACGAGTAGCTCTCCTTTCAATAGCTCCTTTCATTTACTTAACTATCCGAACATACCCCAGATCCTTTACCTATTATTACAATATTCGTGAGAATATTTTCAGGCGACATTTAAACCTAACCTAAAATTAAGTATATATATAAATAATGAAATGGATTAAATATATCCCCTTTTTAAATAAGAATAGCAGTTTGATTTTAAAGTAGTACTCAACACGAAACTGGAAAAATGTTTAAGATGATTCATTGGTGTACCCTTAAAGTTTTCAGGTTCAAATTGTACCAAAAACTGGTACATACAATTGTAACAACTTTACCAACCCTGATGTACAATTCTTTATTCAACGCTTATTCACATATAAATACATATAAATTATCGTGGCTTTTCGAAGTTACTGTCTCAGCTAGATGTGCTGATAGAAGTCTTGCATTGATGGATGTCCGGTTTTAATCTTAAATTTAATGATGGAGTGATGATCTTCATCCAAGTAAAATTTGATTTATTTAGTAGTGTTGCCTTTCAAGTAAATCTGTCTGGAGCAACGATACAAAGAATTATTGAAGAAAAAACATATGATCAGGAGGGAAGGTGACTTCGTTGTCACCAAAAAACAATTTCTCGTATTCTACTATCTGAGTTCGGTTGGTTAAATAGATGATGTTTGCAACTAAACACTACCCAAAGTAGATACAAACGAAGAGTGATAAAGAAGGTTGTGCCGATGTGCTAGTGTCGAAAACAAAATTTTTCACAATTTCTCTTAATTTGATCGGCTGCAAATGACCCTATGAAAAATCACTTAAAAGCAAAAATGAAAAATAGCCAAAAAAAAATCTTCATACAGAATTTGGAAATATTTTATATGAAAAGTAACCCCAAAATTTTTATTGCTTTTTCATCGTTGTTGTCGAATAATTAATTTTTATGATGATTTAATGAAAGATAACCCATTTTTGAAGATTCTTGTATTATTAAAATTTTTTTAATAAGAATATAAAAATAATGGTTGTCCAAAAACTTTACATTTTTCATTAAAAATGATCCGTAATAAAACACAGTGCAACAGTGAAAAAAATATTTACCTTTTTCGAAGGGCCCACTGATTTTCAGAATCTTTCGAGGCCCGTAAATCAAAATTGTTTACCAATTTCGCCCAACTGAGTATAGGGTCTTATTACCCTTTGGAACTCGATTCAATATATGGGAGGATAAGGGAACAATTTAGACGTGAGGCCGACACAATTGTGATGCATACAGATGAAATCCTTGCTGGGGGGAAAGGGTAATGGGGAAATTGATAAGTTGTTATGTAAGAGTAAGTCTGAACTGAGAATGTATGTAGGTATTATAACAGGACATAACGATTTCAGATATTTCTTAAGAAAGATTCGACTTTTCGATAATGATATTTGCAAATGGTGTGGCGAAGAAGAGCAAAATACATTCCAATATCTTTGTGAATGTCATGGACTCTCACACAGACGCAAAAAATGTTTTGGCTCTTTTTTCTTTTAGAATATCAAGGACTTGAGGGGTGCGGAAGCTATGCTGATTGTCAAATTTGCTAGGCTCACCGGACTACTTAGAGGACTGATTAGAACAGAGCTAGAGACACCGGAAAATATCAGAGGAGTCACTATAGATCAATAATGGTCTTGTGAACCTACACGCAAACAATCATGTGTGATCCTCTCTAACCTAACCTACCCTTTGGCAGTAGAATAGAAAATATATTGTCAAGTCCGTATGTCTTTCGAAAAGTTTTTACTTATTGCACTGTGTTAAAATTAGCTACGAAGTTTACCTTAAACTGTATTTTCTTTTCCAAAAAAATTGCAAAATTTGCAGATAATATAGCACATTTAAGGTTGTACTAAGTTCAGTCTTTAAACAACTTCTGATCATTACGTACATGGATCATTTTGGCGAAAAAGGAGAAGGCGTTTTGTTCTTTTTCTATACTAGTAAATATTTCATATTACGTTGTCTAGCTGTGATATAATATTATGTCACAGCATGAATATTTCTAAAATAAACAAGTAAGAGTGCTACATTCGGCGTGCCGAATTTTCTATACCCTTCACCACGGTGATTTTATTTATACAGACATGTACAGTATTATCCATATTGTTGACTCTTTACATGAATTAATTCGTATAAAAAAAACTCATTATTCATGCTTTAAAGAAATAGGATATTGCGGCGACACAGCTAAATGAAAACAAATTCCGTTGGCTACAATTGTCGCCGTGTTTTCAGCACCTTAATGATATTGAAGACGACAGTTACATCGTAAACTCTGACATTGTTGTTTGTTGTAGAAATTTTGTTTTTATAAAAAAAGCCGACTTCAAATCAGATAGTTGGGTACCAGTTCTAAATTAAAAATTTAAGAAGTAATCTGTAAGAACTATATATAAAACAAATAAATTTTAACAAAATGTGCCAAAATTGGCAGGCAAAGAAGTAAAGCACCTCCTTATAACCGTTCAAAAGTTAAGCTATTTCAACCAACATCCGTCATTTAGCTGTAATAGCGACCATTGTTGTACACATTACGTGCAAATTTCAGATGTCTACCTAAAACGGCTCAAATGATAAGGCATACAACAAATTTCATTAACTATATGGACACCCTTTCATTTCCAATTTTATCATCTTATAGAGGACATAATAATACATGCTCTGTTTAAATATTAAGTCTCTATCTATAACGGTTTCAAAGATAGGGCAAGATAAATCAAATAATATCACCTATTGGGACACCCTTTAATTTACAATTTTAAATTAAAGACGTGGTGTTATAGAGAACTTGGCCATAAAGATTTTTTGTAAATTTAAATTGTATGCCTGTAACTGTTCAACGGTTTAGTCATATACAGCAAATTACAGAACTATTGGGACACCCTTTAATTCATAATTCTAAATATTTATACTAGCTAGTATACCAGACAAAGTAGTGGAAATTCTGTCTAATTTGCAAGTGTTTATCTATAACGGTTCAAAAGATAGAACCATATAGATCAATTATGGGTACACCCTTTAATTTCTAAATTCAAATTATATACGTGTTATAGCGGACTTAATAATACAGCTTCCGTGTAAATTTCAGCTGTCTGTCTATAACGGTTCAAAAGTTCGGCCACATACATAAAATTACATTAACTATTGGGACACCCTTTTATTTCCAAATTCAAATTTTATACTGTTTGTTATAGCGGACTTAATAATACAGGTTCTTTGTAAATTTAACGTTCGGTGACAACTGTTCAAAAGTATGGGCATATACATCAAATTTATTGAATTATTGGAGCACCCTCTAATTTATAATTCTGAATATTTATGCTCTTTATTAAAAATGTCTTAGTAATCGACATTCTGTCAAACTTTCAAGGTTTTGTCTTTAACGGTTCAAAAGATAGGCCCATAAAGGTCAAATTACGTCACCTATGGGGACGCCCTTGAAATTTTAAGTTTATTTTTTTATTACTATTTATTGGTGGGAGCTGTAGTGATAGGCAATTTTTTAAAATTTTCAATTGGTGCCCTTTAGGGTTGTTAATACACGAAAAAAACATGTATGTTGTATGGGGACACCCTTTAAATTTTAGTATAATGAACTGTTTTTAAAACGCGACCAATCTGTAAGCATAACCGTTCTAATAAAGAAAAAATTTTTAAAATCTGTTCAGAAATGGCTGAGTTCCGCGAGCGCAAACATAAAAAAGCAACATTCAGACGAATTGATAACCTCCTTCTTTTTTGAAGTCGGTTAAAAATATGTTACTCTATATACACACATACACCCATATGTATATTCTTAATATTAAATATATGTTATGTTACAGTCATGATTTTCCTTCTTTAAAGAAATATTGAAATTTTTGTTTTAATTTTTGGAAAATTATTTGGAAAATTCTTTTGTAAAAATATATCTTTAAAAATTTTTTGTAAAATTTTATTCGAAAATATTTTGGAAATTTCTTGTAAAATTTTTTTTTCGTTTTTTTTCGAATATTTTTCTTTTTGAAAATATTTTGTAAATATTTAAAAAAAAAATTAATTTCAAAATTAAAAAAAAATATTATTTTAATTTTATTGATTTTTTGGAATTTAGGACCTTCCTGCAATATATGTATGTATATTGAGTTAGAATTGTCAGACTAAAGCAAAAAAAATCCCTAAAAAAATTTTCCTCATTTAAACCCCATATGTTCCCTTCAACTGCTCCTATTTGCTAGTGGGTACCCTGTGGGTCCATCTTACTAATGATTGATTTTTAATACCAAACATTTTATTTGGGCTGGAATTTTGTGTAATAATAAATAATAGCCCAACTGGTGTTTTATTTAGTATTTTATATGTTTCTTTATTCAAATATGTGGGAATAATAATAATGCAAATAATAGTATAAAATATTTATAACTCTCTTATGGATGGCAACTGAACTTAAGTTGCGTTGTCTAAAGGCAACGCAACTGGCAATTAAATTTGTATTAGGTACTGCAACTTTTTTCAGTTCCCATATATGTAGGTTGTTATCGATAATGCTATTTTGACAGTTTAGCAACAAGAAATAAATGGAAAGTTTTTAATAAATAAGCAAGAAAAAGTAACTCAAAGTAAATAAAAAAAAATATAAATAAATGATTATTTCCAAAAGGCAATACGTAGATTCTTTGTGTATTTTTGTTACTCTTACCGTGTTAAAATCTAAAATTTAAAGAAATTGAATGTATGTACATATCTATACATATAATAAAATAGTAACTCATTTCCTGTCTGTACCGATTTAAAGGTACTACATAATTTAAGGCATCTTTGATTTTTGAAAACAGTATATTTTAAGCAATTTTGCGCAACAGATGGCGCTGTTTTAAAAATTTAGAAACTCATTTCCTGTCTGTCTTTTACAGAGCTTTACCATAAATTATAGAATTCTAAAAAAATATTGGAATTTTATCCAAGTATGGGTACCTTCATATAAAGCAAATTCGAGTAATATATTGTCAGGATGCACACAGCGTGTGTGGGCACAGCTAGTATTATATAAATTTTTTGTTAAGTCTATAAACTATTAGATATACAAAATTTTATGAGAAATATACCTATTTTTCTTCAGAGTTACAACAGAAACCACAAATTTATGCCAATTTGGCAACTGAAACTAACAACTTTTAGTTGCCAGTTGCCGTACGTAATACAATTTCAACAACTAGCAATGCAACTGAGGTTGGTTTGCCATACATAATTGAACTATTAAATTGCTTTTAAATATGACTGAAAGATTTGATTTTTTTTATAAGAATTCTATTTGTATTAAAAATCTCAATCGTAGTCCCTTTCATTACCATTTAATTCGTAGTTAATAGTTACGTCTTCTATTTTTGGCAGATAATTAAAGATTTTAATCGGTCTTGCGTTCATATCAGCTGCAGGAAATCCATCCAAACGCTTTGATGATTTAACATCCTCGCTACTGCAGCAAAATATGACACCCAAAGGGCTATAACGAAAAGTTGTGCTAACTTTTTTTAACCAAGGAATATCCTGACATTTATCTTCACAAAATATAATATCTTTTTCCACATAGAACTGAAATTATTTTTTAATAATTAAAAATATAAATATAAATAGTAAATTTTAATTTATTACAAACCTCATAAAATGGTGTATTGACACCAATGATCACAATTTCATCGGAGCTATTGGTCGTCGAGCGTAAATAGTTCCAAACGTACAATGGTATTTTATGATTTCTATCATCTATAATTTCCTTGAGTGTAAAATTTGATTGACAGACCTCAATAATTGGAACTGATGCAGCTGCCGAAACACCCGATAATATGTCGTACGATTCATTTTGACTCTCAACATGTCTTGTCAAGGCCATTTCATAACGTTTCCAATTGCCTAAACGTAGGCTGGGCCACCAAGCCAAATCAAGTAGAGAACCAAGTTCATGATTAAATTCATTTTCCAGTAGAGAGTTTTGTATGACCGAACTATAATTGTATTTAGAATACTTAATCCAATCCTGTATGGCTTGTGTGTCATAATCGGTTTCCATTATGCTAGAAACGACGCAGAAAGAATAATTTTAAAAAGCAACAAAAATAAATAAATACAAAATTAAAAAAATAAAAAAGTAAAAAAACAACTTGCTAATAATCATTTTCTTACCGCTTCATGCTAAAAGTCTCCTTTAGGTATTTCAATTCCAAACTGGGTTTATAGAAATTAGCCAAAGCGGTTGGGTGCTGAAATTTATATTGATTTAGTGTGGCAAAACTTGTTTCCTAAACCTTTTTGGGCAATAATAGGAGCAAAATAATTGATGTCTTATTGTCAAAAAAAAAAAAACTTTGTAAATCATTGCTTTGATTTAAGAGCAAAACTGTTTTGTTTTGCCATATACAAATACAGTTAAGTTTTACGTTATTCGAAAAAAATTAACAAAACCAGTAGTTATGTTCATTTTTAATCGACTTAAAAAAAATAAATCAGTCAAGTGCGAGTTACTCTCGCACACGTAGGATTTCCGTACTAAGTTCAGTAGAATTTAAAAATACAAGTTGTTAATTTTTTTGTCTTATGGGACACTTCTTAATTTCAAAATTAAAGTCATATTTGCGAAAATTGCATCATTATTGGAACACCCTTTAAATTTTCGTAATTTTTATTATCGCGGCCATGGTATAAAATATCAGGAGCCTACCTATTGAGGTCTAAAAAATAAGGTAATATTTGTGAAAAACATGTCACTAATGGATACCCTTAAATTTTTAGTAATTTTTATAGTGGTCGAAGTAACACATCCACTGTAAAAATTTTGAGAGTCCACCTATTACGGTTTATAAATTAAGGCTATTTACGTAAAAATCGCTGTCGCTGACGGCACACCCTTTAATTTTATTATTTGTTGTAGCGGTCATTGCAATTCCCTTTCTATAAATATATCCAGTCTACCTAGGAATAAAAAAATAAGTCATTATACGTGAAAAACATGTCATTGTCGGAACACCCTTTAATTTTTAGTAATTGTCATATAGGTCACGGCAACACTTCTTCTGTGTAAAATTTCAAGAGTAGACCAACTACGGTTCAAGAAATAAGTCGTTATACGTGCAAATCACGTCACCCTTTAATTTTTATTATTTCTTATAGGGTCATAGTAATATGGTAAAAAAAATTAGACCATATTCATGCAAATCACGTAACTGTCGGAACACTCTATAATTTTTTTAAGGATGCCATAGTAATACACCTCCTGTAGAAATTTCAAGAGTCTACCTATTATGGTTCAAAACTTAGGCCTTATACATGCAAGTCACACCACTATCGGAACACCCTTTAATTTTTAGGTTTATTTTTTTATACATGTTTACAAAGCGAACTAAGTTTTAATTACTATTTGTATAATAAAGAGAAATTAACTCATATCAGATAAATTGATATTGCTGAGTATTGAACTCGTGACCATTACTTAGTAGCAACGTGCTACTAACCACTTAAGCTACAGCACCCCCTAAAGTCGAAATTGGGGCCTTAGACTTCGTTCTCACCAACTGACGGTAGAATATTATTTTCTCGTATTTTATTATCTTAGTTTGGTTGGTTTACAACCAGCGTTGCCCTTATTGAGCTTTTCCTACCAAAATTGTTAGGATTTTTTACTTCGGAAAAGCCTACTTGTTTTCACAAAATCAAGTGTCGAAAAAGCCTTTACTTTATTTGATACCAAAGTACACGAGATGACGCAAGGTAATTATAAGGCTTTGGATTGCAAGAGAAATTGAGAAAGCTAAGGTTATGTACATTGGCATAAGTTTGTAGTTTCTTGAAACTACTAAACATGCTTAAATATTGTTACGCAAGAGGGAGGAATTTATTCTTCATAAGTTCTGAAAAGAAATACCCAATAACTTTGTATTGAGTATTTCTTTTCAACATTAATGGTACATATATTTGTTAGAATAAATAATGAAATAAACAAAGCAAGTGCACATTAAAGCAAGTATGAAATAAACACGCCCTCTCTTCAGCAGAAATGTACACACGTATTTACATAAGTGCAACAAGAAAACCGAACCTACCAGATCTTTTTAGTAGAGAACATTTTACGCGATTTTGCTCGCCTATAAATATAATTCATGGTTTTGAGCGGGAAGTCAGTATAGTTTTAAACGTCGAAGAGATCGGTTGTCGTGTTATTGCGACTATTTTTTGTTTCTAAATTTGACGAAATGTCTGGAAGGTAACAGATTTGGTGAAACAAACACATTGCAAAATGTTTTTCTATATTAAGCAATTAAGAACTAGAAAGGAGCTGGACTAAATAAATCGAGCTTAAAAGAGAATTCTGTTTAGAAATATAAATGTTTTTGCAGAAAAAAAAATATATTTTAAAAAATTTATTAAAAAATCGTTGATCAACATTAACAATACTAAAATTGATTTAAAAAAAATTTAACGCGGATGCTTGAATTTTTATTTTTTGACTAAAGCATTGATAAAATTTTTAATTAAAAAAAAAGGGTGAAGTGAAATAAAATATTTGAAGGACTAAATTATATAGAATCTATAATGGATTTTACTCCTTCCAAATTATTTGCTAACTATTGGTCCTAGTTTCACAATCTTGTAAACTATGACCCCGGGTTTTCTGTAATGAAATTTATATTTTGTGGTAAATATGTATGTATATAGCTAGTCTTGAAACTTTGCACTAGTAACCCTCATACTAATGTGCATAGTCTAGCAAAATACAGACAGGATTAGGATAGTGGTACCTCCCATAAAAAGTTAAAAATTATTATCATGTTAATATCTATAGTCAAGCGAAAAACAGATTGGTTGGGAACAGTAGGCGTCGTACCTTGCATATAAACTAAAACATTTTTGATGTGAGAATAGCGTGCGTTTTCAAGTTAGAGGTTGGTCATACCTTTCTTCCAAGTGTTTATTGTATTTTTTGTGCATGGGTGTAGCGAAGCGCGCCAGGGATAGCTAGTATTATATAAAGAATAAAAGATCAAAGTGTATTCGAATGGAAAAAACAATTATTTTCGGTTTGGCGTGTCAAGTAAACTAACCCTATCCCACCCGATTATGCCCACAAACTATACAGTTCTTCATCACCATATACCAAAGGAATTAATTTTGACATGTCAAATGGTATACACACTCACCCATCCACATTATCGTAAAAATAGTTAAAATGGATTCAGGAGACCCCAAAACGTAAAGATTCGATGAAATCCTTAGATCGATTACTATACTTTACATGTTTTCGCATCATATAAAAACTACTGAATCTATTTTAATATAATTTTGTGGAAGCTTTTTCCGTAAAAATATCTTATTTCCAAAAAAAAAATAGAGATAAAAACACGAAAGTATACAATTTTAAAGATTTAAAGAGACTTTGCAACACTTTTTGTTTTTTGGGAACAGATAACTCTATTTACAGAACTCTACAATAACCGAATTTTATAAAAAACCTATGTTGCAAAATCCTGAATAATTATCCAGAGCCAGAAACCTCTGCACAAAGCAAATATATAAACCATATCTGCGGCACACAGTGAGGCAGAGTCAAATTATTTTGGAAATAAATCAGCCAATTGTAAAGAGCTATTTCGATTAATCCAAATGACGTTAGCATAGCAGATAAGTATCTAAGCTTAAGTTTTAACGCTGAGCGCTATCCAGAGCTGGGCATTTCTTCATTTTTTGTTTGATTTTCAAAATTATACATGATCTTAAACGTCTATATATGATACTTAACTCTACAATGAAATTTTTTTTGAGTATGTAATTAGTCAATGAAAATCAAATCGCAAAGATTCTGCAACATTAAAGTAGAGGAAATCCCACAATTCCCAAAATAAAGACCTAAAATTTCAAAATTGGAATTTTTAGTATTTTGCCCATACAGTTCACATATGGACTATGACTCATGAAATACTTTCAGTAATAATTGGAAGTATATCGTTACCTTAATATAGAAAGGCCCTAACTCGTTATTTTATTAAATCGAGTTTTTTTTTGCATATTTATATGATAATGATCTTCTAATACATATGTATAAATAAAAAAATTTCTTACAGCATTAAAACGCTAGGAGAATTTAATAAAAAATGGTGTTAAAAAAAATAATTCGCGACTACAAAACTATAATTTTTATTAAGTTTTTTCCTACCCCTGTAAAGTAGGAAAAACGTTAGTTAGGGCCTTTCTGTATTAAGGTATCGATATGTAACATTAGTACAGCAGTCTTATATTTCCGATCCCAGCTTTGGGATATTAGAACATATAGGCTATATATTTAAAATTTCGATGTAAAATAGGTCAAATTAAAGGGAGAAGATAGCTTCTGCATCATCAGTTAGCTTACACAACCATATAAAATTATTATACATATACTGGTTAATAAAATTTTCTTCTATTATAAAACTAGAACACACAAAAATGCAATTCTGTAATTTTTAAATTAAAAATTGTCTAGTTCAGCAAAGATATAATCTTGAAATTTTGGCACAATATTTGCAATTTTTCTCGCTAACTAAAAAAATAAAAAAAAATTAAAAATTTGCTGAAAATTGTACTCAATATTTAGTAAAAACTGGACCGGGTTATCAAAAATTCAAAAATTTTAATTTTAGATTGCTTATAACTCGCTAATTTTAAAACACTACTTATAGATTAAAGCATCATTTTGTAGGTATTAACTCTAGACCTTGTATAATAAAAATCAAACAAAATTATGAGAAATGCCAAGCTCTAAAAGAATTTGAGGGTACGAGATACCCAAATTTGAGACCAAATAGCGGCACCCCTGGCAAGTAGTTGGTACCCACCGTCAACGCTTAAGCTCAGATATTCCTCTGCTATGCTCATGGCAAATTTTGGATCGAACGGACATAAACTTTTTACTGTCAAACCTAAACAAGAGCGTAAGGCATAAAATAACTGTCAAAAATTCTCATGTACGCACAAAATGTATGAAGCAACGCAGCGTCAACGCAATTGGCAGTTGGAAAATCCAATTTTAACAGAGCGTTATGTAGTGTAGTTGGGTGCGAACAAAATGTTATTTTTTGTGTAAGAGTGGTGCCATTTTAGCTATTTTCAGCTTTGTTTAGCGATTTAATATCTCTCTTGCTACTAAATTTAGAAGATAACTTTACTTTTTATTATTTAGGTCCGTTCTAAGCTAGGCACTAGACGTCGTTACGCCTTACGCCCTTATTTAGGTTAGTCAGTTAGAATAATGTAAAGAAAAATTCATAATAAGCTCTTGTTCAATAAAAATGACTTTAATATTTTCATGTGTGAAATTTCTCACTTTATTGATAGAAACGTGGTAGATCCCTTACTCAATCTATGCACTTTAGGGATCATTGAACACTAACAGTCAGTCGCATGCTTCAAATTTAGAAATTAAACCCAGTGAAAATTAGGCCTTTGTAGTGTCTTAGCGTTGCACGGAGCAAAGACATGTTGGAAATCTTGAGTCCTCTAGACAGAAGAATTCCAAGGATCCTTTGTAACTCAACTTAAAACTATGCTTTCGATTAAGTAAGTGTATGAACACATTAACATACACATGTGCAATGCGTAACAAATTTTTAAGTAAGTAATGTAAATAAGAAAAAAATAATTTTTAAATTCCTACTTACCAAATGCTGTGAATGTTTCGGCGCCATTGTGTAAAACAATGATTTAAAGGAAAAATTAAAGGTGTCATAGCAGATGCCAGCCAGGTATTGAAATTTAGTAGTTTTCCAGCCAATTTGTCTGGCTAAGAGATAAGAAGTTGTATTGGATGGACACCAAACGAAGTTTTGTAATGTTTCGTATAAATTCCATTTTTGGGATGAACATTCAAATGGAACTTGATTATTAATGTAGTTATTATTAATATAGATGTGGCTATTTGCATCACATCTCAGTTTTAGAATATTATTCTGATTGTATCTTTCGGGACTAAAAAGGGTTTTGTTTATATTAATTATTTTTTATAAAGAGAAAGTGTTGTAATAATTCAAATTATTTTATAAATAAAATAAATTTTATAAATAAAATAATTTGAATTGTAATAGTTTTAGTTGAACATTTATTTTGTACAATTACTTACGCCTTAAATTTAGTATCACATTTTGCTTCCATTTCTTGATTTTTAAACATCGTCAAATAGGCATCCGCTTTGCTCAGTAATAAATCGATTTTGCGTGAACCTATTGTTAGCACAAAATTTGGTCGCAAGGAGACATCTTCTGGTAAATCTACTCTACAGTTGCCGAATGCTAATGGTATTATTTTTAATATGCAAAATGCAATTAATATAAAATTTATAAAAAAATTATTTAATTGAAGAGGCATTTTGTATGTCCAAACTTTAAAATGCTACTGACTACAATAGTCTCAGATGATCAGATCTTTTATAACAACTGCTGGTTAATGAAAACAGGGGTTTTCAAAAATTGTGTGTTAAGCAATTTAAAACAGAACAAGAATAAAAGAAGAAAAAAACAATTTTTTTAATAATGATTTTATTAGTTGTTAATAAATAGGAAAAAATAAAAAATTGTTATGAATGATGCTCCTCCGCATACTCATAATTCATAATGAAGAGAAGTATGTACTTTACAAAACAAAACAAAAAACTTTTGGTATATGGGCTAGGCTACGCTCACTTTTGTATTGTAATCTTGTTTTGTCGTATGTCTGCAAAGTTTTAATAAAATCGGTATTATATAAGTTTTTTTAAAAAAAATTTTTTGTTGTGTGGGAGTGGCTGCCAATGAATCCGCCCCACACTTTAATACAAAGCCCTGTATTGTCTGAACAAGTAAATATATTTGCAAAGTTTTAAGGCGTGAGTCCGCCTACTTATAAAATAAAAAGCTCCCATTGTCATGTGATTTACATATGCATGAAAAATTTAAGTTTTATGGGAAACCGGAAAACTGTTTAAATTTAGCACGACTCGTTGAACCCTTGGGTGCTGCTAAATAAAAGCTTTAACAAAAGGGGGCACTAAGCTTTTCGATATTTAAAATTTTACAGATATTTTTTTTGATAATACATATAATTATATGTCAATTACGTTCTGTTTTCAGCAGGACTCTTGGTATTTCTAAATTTTTATTCATTATCTTTTCTAACCTCAAAATGTTAGAATTCAATTTCGACCATATTGAGAAATTTTTAAGATCTCGTTTATATATGTATTTGTCGATTGTACAAAAGTTATATTAAATAAACTAAATATAGGAAATAAATCCTTTTTTTTCTGATAAACTAACCCTAAGCAATTTGATAAGGTAATTCGGGGATAAGAACTCAAAAACAGCCCCAAATACCGTGTTGAATCTATCAAGTCTGTTACCATGGGTACACAATCAAAAAAATGTAATTAAATGCGTTTGGAAGTTATCGGAAGTACCTACACTGATACACTTGACTTTTTTACATAAAATGCCCTGAATACTTCTGTATTCCCTTTGAGTTGTAGTTGTATCGATGGTGCAGCCGTTAAGGCACGAAGGACCCAAAAACAAACAAATTAACAAATTTTTAATAGCCCTATATCCCCCATTCATAAAAAACTTTCCAGTTTTTACTTGAAGGGCGTGATTTTTAGGTTGCAAGGGCGGAAATTTTGCCCTCTAGAAATTTTCGAGAACCGTGCATAATATTCCCGACTAATCGAGCGCAAGACAAGATACCGAAAAAGGAGACAGATATAGCTGAATAACCTACAGCTGCGGTCTCCCTAATGTTTGAAATTCGTGATATCGAAAGGACATTAGCTTTATTAAACCACTGGCTTTGAATAAAACCAGTAACAATATGTTATTTGGGTACTTTCGCCCAGAGTTTCACAGATAACTGCGATTCTAGAATCATACCGATCTATTGTTAAACATGTCAGAGCCTATGTCTAACATAATAATAACAGGTGATTTCAATAGTAATATACTAACTCAAACTGGATTGAATCTTTGTTCTACTATGGCCTCCTTCAACTTATCTGCTGTAAACAGCTTAACACCAACACGCTATACAACGACCAATTCTACATTGCTTGACATTTTCTTCGTTGATAATAGTAGTAAAGTTCTGCACTACGACCAGTTAGCTGCACCAGTTTACTTCAAGCATGATCTTATCTTTATGTTTTACAATTTTAACGTTGTGCGGTACAATGAAAAGTTTTCCTTTCGAGATTACAATACAATAGATATGGCATCTCTTGAAGCAGATCTTAGTAATGCTCCGTGGAATGATATTTACTATATCCAATCTGCCAATGGTCAAGTAAAGTTACTCAATAGCATCATTTTATCGATATTTAATAAACAAGTCCCATTAAAAACAAAATATACACCATGGTTCACAGCGGAGATAAAGCTACTTATAGAAAATCGCGATAATTTATATTACAGATGGAAACGCTACCGCACAAATGAATTGTTTAGCAATTTTCGAGCTGCTAAAAAGGCAGCTGCCTCCAAAATAAAGCAGGAAAAGTCTTCATATTATAGGAGTAAATTCAACAATGCGATCGACACAAAACAAACTTGGAAGCAAATCCGTGATATTGGCATTATTGGAAAGAAAGTTTAAACTAATGAAATAGACGTCAGTTCCCTAAATGAGTAAGTTGTGAATGTATAATACATATAATCTTGCTGTTACGTCGCCTGAAAATCCGTTTAACGTTATGTGCTTTCACATAAATGAAGTATTTGAAGGTTTTTGGTCAATTAAGTCCAATGCCATTGGGCCAGATGATATTCATCCTAGCTTCATAAAACTTATACTCCCATGGATCATAAGTTATGTATATCATATTTTTAATACTATAGTCACCACCAGCACATATCCAACAGAAAGGAAGTATGCCAAAGTAATACCAGTGCTAAAATCAGATAAAAAATATAGACCTATATCTATTCTTCCCTATCTCTCTAAAGTTTTCGAGCGGATTTTACATAAACAAATTTCCATTTACTCAAACGAGCTTTTGACTGATCGGCAATCTGGCTTTAGGCCACATCATAGTTGTATCACAGCCTTAACGGAAGTGGTTGAAAATATCCGTGTAAATCTAGATGACAACAAAATTACCTTTTTAGTTTTGTTAGATCACTCAAAAGCATTCGATACTGTGGATCACAATACATTAATTATGAAACTCAAAAAAATGTTTAACTTTTCGTCCACAACGACAAAGTTAATTAAATCATACTTGACGGATAGATTTCAATCAGTTACAAATAAAGACAGAACATCAAGGCCTTTGCACTTGCCTAGAGGTGTCCCATTATTGTATTCATTATATGCAAATGATTTACCTGAGCAAATCCAACACTGTCGAATTCGTATGTATGCCGACGATGTTCACATTTACCTCAGTAGTCCCAAAGATCTTATTCAAGAAAAAGTTAACGAACTCAATCAAGATCTCAATAGAGTTATTACCTGGGCATCTGCCAATGGTTTACGATTAAATCCAAAGAAATCAAAATGGATTATCATTTGCAAAAAATCCGTATCATTCAGTGATGACATTAATATCTACCTGGGAGAGACCAAAATTGATATTGTAACCACTATAAAAAATCTTGGAGTCACATTCAATCGGTCGCTTAACTGGTCCGATCATATTACACAAGCCTGTCGAAGAACATATGGTATGCTCAGAAGTCTATGGCCAAGTCATAACTACACACCACCGAAATTAAAGATGATGTTAGCAAAGACGTTCCTTATACCCACACTGCTGTATTCAGCAGAAATTTTTGCAAGTTGTAATCTCAAGGAAAAAAGAAAGATTAACACTACTTTTAACAATATTACACGTTATGTTTATGGCCTAACACGATTTGAAAGTGTTTCTTCATTCTCAAAACGTATATTTGGAATTACACTCGATAACTACCTGGAACTAAAAAATCTAACTTTTCTAAATAAAATTATCACTACGAAGGAACCTTACCATCTTTATAACAAATTGACCTTTACCACATCACTTAGGAATAATTGAATTAGCACCTTCCAATATCGTGATACAGCATCCTACCATCAATTCTTCATCTTCACCATACATCTCTGGAACCGTCTTCCCTCATATCTAAAATTCACCAGCAACGCATATAAATTTAAACAACTTTTGTTCCAATATTACAATGGTAACAATTAAAATGAACACTAAAATTTTCTTTTCTTTTAATATTGTCCACATTGTTCGTATATATATTTATATCTATTTTGTACACAAGCTTATATATGTTTATTTGTCTTAATTAAATTGATTATAACTTAACTGATTTTAATACTGTGAATTAAAAGATGTTGCATCTTGTTGTATTAGAAAATAACTCAATAAAAAAATACAAATACAAAAAAAAAAAATTTGGGAAGATGTTAATAACTAAGCTGAATCCATTTCTAGGCGGGAAGGAATGTATTCCGGATCTTCAATTTAAATTTAGAAGAAAACATAGTGCAATCGATCAAAAATCAAACGATGTTGATGGCATTAAAGAATATAAAAAAATAAGAAAATTGCCTCTTAAAATTCAAAAAGAGATCTTTTTTTTTAAATACCCTTTTATAATTTTCCAAATACCAAAAATTTAAAATTACAAGACATTTTGTGTTAGCAAAACGGGTGGCAATGCATTTATATTACTAACCGATACTCTTAAATTTTTTTCCAATATTTATTTGTATATATTTATTAATTACTTCTGTTCCACTTTTTACCTTGTAGGCCGCATGGACTCATCACATAAGGGGCTTGTTAGACGAAAATTTTCTGAAACTACAAATGAAATGTAACAATGCCGTTTATCCACCACTTTACACATACATATACAATTTAACACTATATTTTGAAGATCCCTGTATTTTTTTAAAATATAATGTACTTCGGTTCTGATTTCAGTAATATTATCATCGTTTTTAATTTTGCTGTTTTAGTTTATTCAGCAATTATGTTCGATTTTTTATAAACAAAAAAAAAAACAACAACAAGTGAGGAGGAGATGATCGTCCCTGTGATAACCTACACTTTGCGAAGTATAAATATAAATGTTTTGAAATAGCTACACTATAAAAAAATGTAAATATTTTTTTTTACTTATTTATTGTTTGTTTATGTACAATAAACTTATTCCAGCTTTTACAAAGTAAGATTTTTCAAAATAAGTTTTTGTTGTAGAGTTGAATTACTTATTATGGCAGTGACATCTTTTTTCGCAGGGCGTATTTTTTTTTTTAAATTTGGAAACAGGAAAGTCACTTCAAATCTAAGGAATAATGTGGCTACGGCACCTTTTCTATCGAGTGGTTAAATTTTAAGGTACGATATAGAATGTGAACCACACCTAAACGTCAACTTTTTCTCTGCATTTAATTTGAAATTTCTCAATTTCAGACTAGCTCAATTTGAACCACGGAAAGATACGCCATCGAGCAATGGTCAGAATGGTGGCGAGAAATGGCAAGGATGGATGATCAATTTTCGAAGAAAATCATCTTCACCTTAGTAGATTCGTCAATAAGCAGAATTACCTCATATGGGCGAATGATAATCCAAGAGTGATTGTCGAAAAACCAATGCACCCACAAAGAGTGACTGTTTGGTGCGGTTTATGGGCTGGCGGCATCATTGAGCCGTATTTTTTCCAAAATGAGGCCAGTCAGGCAGTTACTGTGAATGGTGTTCGCTATCGTGAGATGATAACGAACTTTTTATGACCCGAATTGGAAGATATGGATGTGGACGATATGTGGTTTCAATAGGACGGTGTCACACAGCTAACGAAACAATGGCTCTTTTGCGCGACAAATTCAATGGCCGTGTTATCTCACATGGTGGCGATGCCAATTGGCGGCCAAGATCATGTGATTTGACACCGTTGGAATTCTTTCTTTGGGGTTATTTGAAAGAAAAGGTGTATGTCGATAAGCCAGCAATAATTCAAGATGATAAAGAATGATAAGGTCAAGATTTACGTCGATAACTAGCCGTGGGCCCTTACTCGAGTGAAATAAAGACGTAGACTAGCACCCCCACTGTGTAGTAACGGCACACCCTACGATAACATGCCCAGTGTAAGAGGCACGATATACGCATGTCGCACTGTCACAGTGAGTAGCAATTGTTAAAACATGGCAAGCCATGGACCCATGTTCTAACCTATTGCTTAGGGGTTGGAGAATATCCAAGTCCCTCTGTTGAGAATGTAACAGCACATTTTGATCCACAATGCATCCACCCTGCATACATTGATCTTAAACTACAGCCATCACGTGTACCCCCGACGGGGACCGGTCACAGAGACGGGAGGATCTCTGTGGGGCTACCGATTCCCGTGGTACCAGTCTTTTGGGCTCTGGTCGCGTCTCGAAGAGAACCGTGTTATAAAACAACAGACCTTTTCTTCCAGATTTGGGCTCCAGGAACCCTAGCGTCTGGTGCCCCTATTATTTTCCCCGTGAGCATCGCGTCAAGGCATTTGATAATGTACTGCAATGACAATTGGTACCCCCGGGGGAAAGAACTAAAGGATGAGATAATTCGGCACATTAACGGCATAGAACCTCAAGATAGAACCTTATTATCGTGTTGGAATTTCGCACGACTAACTCTGTCATTAATATACATCGTATACATACACAGAGAGGGGTATTTTGCTAATCTAGCCGGACATTAGGCCAAAAAATAATTTTGCGAAATATAAAAATTTAAGTTCGCAGCTCGAAAGACAACAAAATTCTGTATATAGAATGCATTTTTAAGACACTTTTGCTTGATATTTGTCGTTTTGGAACACTGTTAAAATCAGGAAAGTTTATTAAATTGACGATTTTGAGAGGTTTGTGAAAAGATTTATTAGCAGCTGCTTATATTAATTTTTAGAAAAATTTTATTTCACATTTATATGATGAAAAATTTTGTTCGAAATTAAAAAGAGGATTTTTTTGTTCACTTTGTAGTAAAAAAAAGTGAAAATTTTTTCAAGAGTGAGGGGCATTGCGGTCCTAAAAATGTTATATATCACTATAAAAATCAAAAAAAAAAAAATAAAAATAATTTCTGAAAATTAAATTTTTATTACAAATCTTTAACTCGTTGCAGAATGCTTTTTATTTATTTGTTTCCCTTCGATAAGACTAAATTGTAAGCGTAGTACAAATTTTAAAAAAAATAGCGTGAATTCAATCGTATTAAAGGCCTATATGGACTTGTGTATTTTATAAAAAAATTCATATAAAAGTAGTAAAGACACTATCTACGGAGAACAACGAAATCCTTGATAACTTATTGGCATCCTAGAGTTTTTCAACCTGCTCCTTCATAAATAAATTTTACATGCATGCCGTTTTACCTCAATTTCTATCTATCTTCTATATATATAAAGCACAAAATGTGTTTGGTTGTATGTTTGTTTGTTTGTAATAGGTAGTAATAGGTAGCGTCTTGAAATTTCGCAACCGTAATCTCTATATTAACGTTAATAGTTTAGCGTAACACAGACTGTATTGGAATAGTGGGCGTGGTACCTCCCTTACAAAGTAAATATTAATTATCGAATATTTTGGTAAAGGTAATAGGTAATGCCATGAAATTTTGCAACAGGAACCTCTATATTAACATGCATAGTTTGGAGAAGGATAGACTTGATTGAAATAGTGGGCGTGGTACCTCCCATACAAAGTGAAAAATTATTATCGTGTTTCTGGCGAACTACAATAAACAGAACCTTGAATCTTTGCACGAGTAACCTCTAAGCTAATGTGCATAATATACCAAAATACAAAATGAATTGGGATAGTAGGCGTGGTACCTTCCATATAAAGTGAAAAATTATTATACTGTATCTAGAAAACTGCCATAGGTAGCGCCTTGGAATTTTGCACAAGTTACCACCATATTAAAGTACATAGTTTAGGTACCTCCCATACAAGGTGAAAAATTTTGATCGTGTTCCTGGCGAACTACAATAGATACCGCCTTGAAACTTTTTATGAGTAACCCCTGTGCAAATGCGTATAAGCTACTAAATTACAGAATCAATTGAGACAGTAGGCGTGGTACCTCCCATATAAGGTGAAAAATTATCATCGTGTACATAGAGTACTATAATAGATATTATCTTAAAAGTAGGTACAAGTAACCCGCATACCTAAATACTCTACAAAAACATAGGTTGGATTGGGACAGTGGTCACGGTACCCCCTATACAAAGTACAAAATTATTATCCTGTACCTAGAAAACTGCAATAGATAGAGCCTTGAGGCTTTGCACGAGTAGCCGCTATGCTAATGCACATAGTCTACCAATATAAATTGGATTGGGGCAGTCGGCGTGGTACCTCCTATACAAAGTGAAAATTTATCGAGGACCTGGAGAACTACAATAGCTAGAGCCTTGAAACTTTGCACAAGTAACCCTCAGAGTAATGTGCATAGTGTAGCAAAATAATGACTGAATTGGGACAATGGACGTGGTACCTCCCATATTAAGTGAAAATTAATTATCGTGTATCTAGGGAACTACAATAGCTAGAGTCTTGAAACTTTGCACAAGTAACTCTCATACTAATGTGCATAGTCTAGCAGAACACAGACAGGATTAGGATAGTGGAACCTCCCATAAAAAGTTAAAAATTCTTATCGTGTTAATATCTATAGTCAAGCAAAAAAAAGATTGGTTGAGAACAGTAGGCGTCGTACCTTGTATATAAACTAAAACTTTTTTGATGTGAGAATAATGTGCGTTTTCGATTTAGAGGTTGGTGTTTATTGTATTTTTTGTGGATGGGTGTTGCGAAGCGCACCGGGGATAGCTAGTGGATTATATTTGGGCAACTAATAAATAAAACACAATTATATGATAGATAGTGGTAGTAGACATAAAACTTTAAGGTCTTAGGAGTTCCAACTTGTTATAAGACGATGTGTTTTGACTGACAATTTAAAATATTCTACAAATAATATTCTATGTTTAACTTATTCTTCAAATAACTACTAGATTAGTTACCATAGAATTATAAGAAAAATCTATGCAAATATAATCATAGTGAAAAGTGTATTATTAATGCAACACTGCTTAAAGTGGTTTTACACGACGTGTGTTTGTCATATGACTTGTCAGTGTGATAACCCATATGTAATTTCATATGTTTGTTAAAATAGCCATTTTACATACGGTTTATAATTTTTGCTTTCAAACGTACATGTGTAATTACATCTGACATAACTTATAATATATAATTTTTCGGCCACACAGTTTTGTTTTACCAAAGATGATGCAAAGATGCCAATATAGTGCTTTTGCCACGCTTTTTGTGCTTTTGGTACCACGAAAAATCTAAAATAGTAAAATATCAAGTTGGCATTACAGGATGTCAGATGCTTTGTCACATAAAAATAGAACACGTTCTAAATGAAAAATTTCATATTTATTACACACATGGAAAATACACATGTTATGTTTGAAAGGGTTCACACGACGTGTTTAGAATTTACACATTGAAAAGTGACAAGTCATATGACAAATACACGCCGTGTAAAACCGCTTTGTGCATGTGCTTCTTCAGTGTATCTGCAAACTTTCGCAACAGATGAAACATAATGTTTTCTGATGGACTAACTGCCACTTGTATTGAGTTTAATTCATTGCAAATTGTTAACTTTTTTAACTTTCTCGAATTTTCTATAAAAATATTAGTTGATTATTGCATTATCTGCACCATTTCAAAGAATTTTTATGAGTTTTGTAAATTCATCCGACTAGAAATGGGTTAATGTTTGTTTGTTTACTTTATTTGTAGTTATTAAAACCTACTGCGATCATAAATTTGTGTTTTATACAAACAATGAATTTTTCATCAGTTATAATTAGTAATTATACGATTACATTACATTTCCATTATCATTGGTAAAAACAATTGTAATTAAAAATAAATCAGTAGCATTAAATGGTAGTTAAATTATTTTTCATTGTAACTATTTCAAATAATGCCAATGGAAATTCAATGCCAATGAAAAAATTCCAAGTATGAGCTGTACATTTAAAAAAACTATGATTTTCTGCCTGTATGTCTGTTTGTGTTCGCATCACGTAAAAACTACTGGATGAATTATAATAAAATTCTATGTAGAGGTACCTAAGTATCGCGGTTCAAATAAAGGATATTTTTTCTCGTAAAAAATAACGCATTACTAAGAAAGAGGGAGAACAAGTAGTGAAAATACTTAATTTTACCATAGAATGGTACTGCAAACTTCGCAGCAACTTTTATTTTTGTCAGCAGGTATTTAAAACACTAAGTCCAAAAATTATGGAATTTTATACAAATTTTAGATTTATATATAAAGCCTATGTTTCTGAGTAATTACCCAGGGATGGGTACTTTAATATAAAGTAAATACATGAAGTAAAAGTAAGAGTCTTGAAGATGATTGATTGCTTTGAAAAGCAAAATAAAGACACTGATGAAGTGGTGGGCCCAGCTAATTATGAATAAAATAATTATTTTCAGATAATTTAAAAAATTTCAAAAATGTCTTTTATTAATATTATTGGCTGATAAGGATTGGTCAGACATCTTCTCTTCGACATAAAAGCTTAAAAATGATTTTTTTTTTAAATGAAAAAAGAAGAAATAAAAAAAATTCACATGGACGTTTAAGGGGGATGAGATTGGGGGTATAACTCTCTCCCCCTGCCCATAAAATTAAAAAGTTTTATTTTATATAAATAAAATATTTTATTTTTATGGCATTAAGGCGTACGTAATCTTTTCATTTTCATTTCTTTAAATAATTACATAATTTTTGCAAATAATATTTTATGTCACCGCCGGGACGGGGCAGAAAATATAGCTTTAGAAGCTCCTGGATCCAAGTTTAGATTTTTGAACATTCACTGACTATAAAAGTTACATTTGCTAAGCAAAATTATGGGAGAACTTAAAAAAATATAATTTTTCAGAGTGGTAGGATTAGTTCTTCTAAGGGGAATTTTTTTCTTGTCGGTCCGATTTTCTTATTTTACAGCTTTAACAGCATACAAGATTTTTCTACCAAGTTTCATACCACTATGCGCGACGTGGCGGGCACAGCTAGTTTTAAATAAAACTAATTGATACCGTAAACCAATACAATTTAAGTTATATGATTTTGTGTTCGGCCTTTGTCCGTGTACTCTTTTTAATGTATATTAATGACTTTGAGGAGTTTTTTTGGTCCACTAATTGTAGAAGCTTTCTGTTCGCAGCCGATACAAAAAAATAGTTTTCTTTTTCTGATGATATACAATTCTGTGGCTACAAGAAAAAATTCCGTTTTTTTTAAGTAGAACTTTTTATGACCTTGTAGCTGGTTATTATTAGGGTTCCGTACCCAAAGGGTAAAAACGAAACCCTATTGTTTTCGCTACAATGTCTGTCCGTCTGTCAGCGCCTTTTATCTCTGGAACCGTAATAGGTAAACTATTGAAATTTTTTACAAATGATGTATAGCTGTTGCCGCTATAGCAACAAATACTAAAACTGGGCGTTCCGATAGAGAGGTGTTATTCACGAATATGTGTTTATTTCTTGAACTGTAGGAGGCATACACTAAAAATGTATTTAAATATAATTAAAACTTAGTTCGCTTTGTAGACAAGTCTAAAAAAATAAACCTAAGAATTAAAGGGTGTTCCGATAATGGTGTGATTTATATGTATAAGGTCTAATTTTTTAACCATAATAGATAGACTATTGAAATTTTCACAAATTGTGTATTACTATGACCCCTATAAAAACAGTAAAAATTAAAGGGTTTTCCGACACAGTGACGTGATTTGCATGTATAACGCCTTATCTTTTGAACCGTAATAGGTAGACTCTTATAATTTTCACAGAAGATGCGATATGTTGCTGGGTGTTCCGACAACATATCGCTTGTTTTTCACGTATAGTGAAATTTTTTTAATCGTAAAAGATAGACTCTTGATATATTTATAGAAAGAGAAATGTTATGGCCGCAATATTAAATTAAAGGGTGTTCCGACAGAGATATGACTTGTACGTAAGTAGCCTTATTTTTTGAAACGTAATAGATAGATTCTTGAAATGTTTATAGTAGATGTTGTCATTCGGCCGCTACAACAATTATTAATGAGTAATGGGTGATCCATCAGTGATATGTTTTTCCCGTATATTACTTTACTTTTTTGAACCGCAATAGGTAGGTGCCTGATATTTTTATAGAAAGTGTATTACCATGGCCTCTATGACAACAATTACTAAAAGTTAAAGGGTGTTCCAATAGTGACGCAATTTTCGTAAATATGACTTTAATTATAATATTAAAGATTACCCCATAAGACATGAAAAAATTAACTACTTGAATTTTTAAAGTTGTACTAAACATAGTACGGAACCCTACATGTGTGAGTCTAACTCGCACTTGACTGATTTATTAATTTATTCCCATTGCAGTTAGGGATATTTCTTTCTGTCCGGACTTTATAAATTAAGAGAAATATGTCATTCTACATTCTCAAAAATAACACATTTAAGTAAATGTTAAAAGCTTAAGTCGACTTAAGCAATTATTCCTTTCTGCAGCAGAATTTTTGGATTGCCACGAAATACATAATATTATGCAAAACAATATTATTTGACTATAAACACATAATTTTTACATTATAGTTACCTTGACCATGTTTTTTCTTTTAGTGTGTGAGCGAAGATTAGCACAATATGCTGTAGTTAATTTGCTTTAAGATTGTGATTTTGCATACAAACACACGTGCGAGTTCATACATATTTATGTGTTTTGTATGTACATATGTCTGCCTTCTTTTTTTTTTAATTATAAACAGATTAAACCTATGGTTTAGTAGTTTGCAGTTATTTTATTACAAATTATTGTTGAATCGAAACATTGTTGTAAATATAAAATTATTCTTAGATAACGCAAATAAGGTCAAAGACCCTGGTAATTTATCATCCTCTAAATAACAATACCGTTCACATACAAAAGTAATGAAAAATTTTAATTGCGCGGCTTAGAGCACAAGGGGTGTTAATTCAGCAAATGGTCCTTTAAAAGGTTGTTTTTATACTCTTTTTGCTCTTAGCATTTCAAAACATGTACTTCAAGCGCTTGAGTTAGTCGCTATATCTCAGCATCTGGTAAGAGTTCTACTTTGGTGTCTAGAGGTCTAAACTCTTCTCTAAATTTCACTTACTCAGTCCAACTGTTAACTCAATTAAAAAAAAAATTAACTTAAAGCCCTTGTGCTCTAAACCCCTCAATTAAATCCACTAATATATCTGTGGCAATAAGGAAAAAGTGCTTAAGTCTGATTTTTAAGTTTTCTAGGAGAGCAATTTTAAACTTTGAAATAAATGTTTTTAAAAAACAACTTATCTTCAAAGTTTACCTATGGGAGTCAAACATATGATTTTGAAAAATATCTTATATCTACCAAAAGTACGCAGGCGTTGCAATTAATAAGTTGTAAAAGGAGTTTCTATAATTTTGAAAAATACCTTGTAGTTTCTTAAGCATTTTTCCAAATACGATTCGGCATTGAAAAAAGATAAGCAGAAAGTTTTTTTGCTATAACTTTCTGAAAAATAGTACAAAATAATTGAAACTTTGCACATGGGTACTTTGAAGTACGGAGATTTCAAAGGTGCCAGTAACATAATTTTTGCTTAAGTCGACTTAAGCACTTATTCCTTGTGGCCACAGATATTTCTTTAATTGATTGTACTACAAGACAATAATTTGTTAATTTATGTTTTGAAAAAAATAAATTAAATCAATACCTGGGATATACATACATATGTATTTATTTATAGGAATAATCACTCTAAAGCCCATTACGCTTGTCTGCGTAAAAAATTACTCCCTGATCATAAATATGTGGAATATAGTGATCTCAACTCGTTAAATTCAAATCCGCTTTCAGATTTCGCGTATCACGTACAAATTTTTTTTTATGGGCATGACTAATATTTTCCCCTAAACAAGGCGACCACGCTAACTTATTTCTAAAGAACTCTCGAACCAATTGTTCGATTTTAGTAACTGAAACAACAAAATATTTTTCTTTTCGTTTTTAATTGTTATTCAGCAATTGGTGGCGAAAAAAATTGATGCCGAAAAAAAATATTTTTAATGAAAAAATTATTTTTTCATTAATACATTAAGGCCCATTATTATAACTTGCCTTTAAAGTATGTTTTAGTTAAATTTCACTTCTACTTAAGTCAGCGATAAAGTGAACAATAACTATTTTTCGTTATTACAACTTCCTTGTAAAATAAAATTAATCTTTTTGAAAATATGGCAGTACAATAATAAACACCGACTACTTTTGACAAAATAAATTGGTTATTAAAAACGTAGTGGCAACGCCATACCTTCCATTTATTTGTTTGCTTTTAACAAACCACAAATTAGTTATCTGTGCAACAAAAAACCGAAAAGATTTTATATATAACAAAGGAGATCTGTTTTCCATTTTTATTTTTCAAATGCAAAATTAAATTAAAAAGAATTTATTTTTCTTCAAAGATTAGAAAATACGGCAACTTTATAGATGACGAAACATGGCAACTTCAAACTCTTATATCTAATGTTAAAAGTTAAAGGCAGGATGTTCTTCCCTTTAGTTTATCAGTCACTTCTAGCTTAATGTATACTTAAAATAACGAAAAACTACTTATCACCCTGATAAATCCTAACTTTAGCTAATGGCAAGTTATAATAATGGGCCTTAGGCCCATGGAGCGATAAATAGTTTTTCGTTATGAAAAGTAAGCTAAAAACCTCGTTTAACTATCACGTACTATAAGGACAAGTTATAGCAATGAGGATTATCCTCATTATTATAACGAAAAACTACTTACGCTCCAACAAAATCCTAACTTTAGCTAAAGGCAAGTTATAATAATGGGCCTAAGATTATTTACCCTTGTTATAATAAAACCCTATTAATTTTTTTTTTCTTTGTTTCATATTTTATTTATTGTGTCTATACATATATATCTATACATATAAGAAAATAGTACCTCATTTCCGTCCGTCTGTCTGTCTGCTTTTCATTTGTCACGTAACACTACTGGATGGATTTAAACAAAATTTTGTGAGGAGGTACCAGAGCAGGATACTTTTTTTTCGCGCCTAATGTTGCGCCAATTGAATAAAATTTGTAGTTAATTTATATTTTTATTTTGTGGAATTACATTGTTATTAAAATATTTTAAACACCTTTTACTGAGCTTTACAATAACTTTTAGAATCTTTTATAAATTTTAGAATTTTATGCGGGTAAGGGTACCTTTATATAAAGTAAATATACATAAACCATAACTGAAGCGCTATACAATTACAATTGGTGTGGAATACTTTCAAAGTAAAATCGAGCAAAATATTGTTCGGAAGCCCACGACGTGGCGGGCACAGCTAGTCATCAATATATTTAAATTAATATTGTTATATCTTAAATCTAAAATAAAAATAAATAAACTTGTTAGGTCCAGCCAGTTCTAGACAAAAAAAAATTGTATGTTTCACGATTGCCTACTAAATATTTCAATATCAGTATTTTATTTATATAAGAATATCTCGAAAACTAAATGCGATAGAAAAAATCTGTGAACAAATTTGGATTCAGCACACAAAATCACATGATAAAGTTCTTGATCCCGACTTGGTTTTTTTTTCCCACCATTGTTAACACAATAACTACATACATTTGTAATATTTTTAATTTATTTAAATAAGAATATCTCGAAAACAAATGTGTTAATTATATTACAAGACAAACAAAAATTATGCAACTGCTTGTGCAAACCTTGGCAACACTTGTTTTATTTCGATTCTCTTTCGAGAACAAAATTAACTTGTGTATGCTTTTCATCACACCTTACGTCTGCATTCAGTGATGGCAAAAAACCATCCAATTGTAGAAGGACAGTAAGGAAAAATAAAAACGTGGTTTGTTTGTTGGTGTTTTGTTGAAGCTTTAATATTCTGTAATATTATTCTATTAACATGCATAATTCTCATTGTGTTTTGTAGAATTTTATTACTTATAGAGTATTTTTGGCTTCTCTAAAATTAGGAAAAAGGTTTCCTGATGATCTGGCCTGAGCAACCAGTGAAATCAATTAGGGACTAGCTCTTTCCCCCAACAAATAAATTGCATTTTTATTATAAAACATTATTGGTAATTAGCATAATATTAAATAATTAATATTTAAATTCCCAAAAATTTTATTAATAACAAAAATTTTTATTTTTATAAATATTCCGATACGTTAGCTATCGCTTGCAGAAATCTACTCTTTCGATTCGAAAGCTTATTCGTTCATGAATGCGGTATTTCGGCCGAGTCTTCAATTTCTGTTGGTTGGCTTTAAGTGTTTACTCCAAACACGACTGAAGCTTTTCTTTTATATCATTAGCTTTAATTAGAAGTAATCAGATGCAAGGGACATGTTTGGACAGTAATATTCTTAGGGTCGTATAGGTTATACAAGAATAGCAATCCAAATTTTTGGAGAATGGATAAGAATAAAGAGAAAAGCAGAAAACTGTAGAGCAAATTATCATTTATTACCCGATGTTGCAATGCCAAAGTATCCGTTGGTTAGGTAAACAATTCCACGATGGGTTAGGCGTTATTATAAGATGTATGATTGAAGATGAGAACAGATTAAATTTGGAAATCGGTAGGCTTAATGCTAGATGTTAAACTTTACAAGCTTCTCAAAATAATAAGAATTAAGGGTTATTTTTGGGAAATCAATAGGAAGCCACAAAGGCCACAAAGTCTCTGAGTGGTGGAGATATCTAGACTATATCGTACTTCTAGTGTCGCCTAACTTCGTAATTTAATTGTTTACTTGTGAAAATTCTCTGCAGACACATAAAACTTATAGTCAAGCTTAATTTCGTTTTATTCTCTTTAAGAAAGAATAATTTAAATTACAAATTAGGTGATAGTATTAAAGAAAAATTGGGAAAATTAAATTTTTAAGCACCAGCAGAGCGGAATGCACATTTTCTAGACAGCTACCTCCGTCATCAGCACTCTTCGTATTTATCTACTTGGGGTATTGTTTAGTTGTAAGCATCATCTATTAAACAACCAAACGCAGATAAACACAGAAAAAATTTTTTTCTCCTATTACCAGTTTTAATTAGTTTCACATGCAAATTTAATTAATTTTTTAATTGACTCAATTATATATTTAGTTAAGAATGAATTCACTAATATTTCAATTAAGTAAATAATTGAATTAATTAAAAATTAAATTAAAGTTGTATCTGAAACCAATCAAAACCTTTAATTGGTGCAAAAAGTTTTTTCTGTGAAGGAATACGAGAAAACTTATATTCAATTATCAATCGTCAGTTGGTGAGAAGGAAGTCTACCACTACCTTAAGCTTAAGTTTAATCGTGGACATCATTGGCGAACACTATGGGACCGCTTGTTATATCCTCCTTCACCTTGCGGCAAGTTTCATTATTATACAGAGACACAATGGTAGTCATTTGCAACGAATTGCGTTCCATGTTACATAATGGTTTAGGGTCGAACGAATATTAGATATAATAGAGATCTCCATTCCACTGTTTGTTCTGCGTAGAGTTTTGATGTGATCAAATCGAAATTTATTACGATAAAAGGCAGTTCATTGCGAATGTTGATGGCGAGCGCACCTGCTAGTTGCTTGTTTAGTATATTCCAAGGAGAGAGCTGCCTGCCCATTTCTTGTACTCAGTCAGGTCTCATATCTTCTTTAGTATCTTGATTTTTAATCAATCTTTCAATTCGTCGCTAACATCACCCGTGACCTAAAATTCGTCTATAATTGGGTGTATAAGTTGGGCACTTATAGCGCGATCTGCTTTATGTAGCTCGGACGATATATTATAAATTCCAAGAGCTTTGTTGTTCTTGAGGCCTTTAGTCGCACTTTCGATTTGAAATGAAGTAGGGTTTTCGGTGTTTACGAATTGCCCTTCTGTATATGGATGCGCCTTTTGTTGGGTTGGGGTTTAGCATTTTCGTGTAGTGCAGAAAATCTAGTTAACCACCTTTTTGGTATTGTAAATATTCTGTGGGACTCTGAGGCTGCCTGGGCTTCTTCAGCATGTACTCAGCCCAGCGTCGTTTGTCATGCCTCCCTGTAATGGCCGTATCGTATAGAGCTATCTTGCAGATGCTTTTTTCTATTGCGGGTTTTTAAAATTAATTTCTTTCTTTCTGATATCAGGTTCCATGTATGACCTGAGATCCATTCCTTACGTTTGGGGTTTCTGTAGTCGATACTATGTTAAGCGGCATTTACAAAGCTGGCTTTGATCATTGGTCATTCTACTCTTGACTGGTTGCAATGTTGTTCCAAAGATGCTTGATATATTCCGTATGGTGTATATGATTACGAAATTTGTCGGTGTCAAAACTTCTTTGCAGTGAGTAAAAAAGCTAAACAGATGCTTAAAGGTGACCAGCAATCGTAATGAAAGGAAGTTGTATTTAAAATAAATGTAAGAATAATTATAAATAAATAATTCAAACGATTGGTTCAAGAGAAATTCTAAATTATTCAAGAAAAAGTAACGAAATGACCCATTATGTGTGCTTATGAAGAAAATCTGATGATTGACATTATTTAATTATTGTAAACATGTGTTATCGGCTGTGAATTTTTTTTTAAACCACCAATACAAAGTTGATTGAAGGTTTAAACAATAATTACTGATAAGAATTATTAACAAAGCACTATACTGTTACTTATTTAATTTAAATTCAAAATCGGGATTTTCCCTTTTAACAACTGCTTTGTGAAAGAATTTGCAATAAATAATAAGTTTTTTTTTTAATTAATCAAATTTTTTCTAAATTATTATTTGCATGCTATGCCAACCTTAATTGATCCCTGATAGTTGTTTTCTGAACAGAATTAATACCACAAATATTGTTAAAGACTTAGTCCATAATTGTTTACCTAACCGAAATGGAGTAAATCGTTAACGACTTATGCAAATAAGTATATGTATTTTTTACGTCCTAAATTTTTTTTTTTTTTTGGATGTAATTTAATATGTCGAAAACTGGAATAAATTTAATTAAACCAAGTTCCGATTTGAATCCAATGCTCCATATTACCTAAGTTGTTACTTGTTTCATTCCGTTTAGCCAGTTTTTTTTTGTATTTTCTCAATAATATAATTTCAACATCACTTTATTACAAAACGTATTAACAGGCATTTCATTGAAAGCCCTTCTACTGACTATTTTGGGAAGATCTTTTAGAACTCCTTCCAGCAGAAGCGAGTAGTAAGGCATGCTGCGCAATGACAACTTGTGTCAAAACTATATGTGTATGGAATGTGACTATGGGTCCTTGTGCCTTCTTGTTTCCGCTGGGTATAGTTAGTTAAATATTGTTTTAGTTAGACGATGCACAGTGGTTGAAAATCGTTTTATTTTGGAAATAATTCGGTAGATCATGAACCACTAAAAATATCATAATTAAATTTTACAGATACAAAGCAGACGCTTTTTTTATGGAGGATGCAGACAGCCAAACCTATACTGTAAAAGCAGGTTTGTAGGTAAGCCCCCAAAGTTAGGTACCTCGGGCATACAATTTTTTGAAATCATAAATTTTGTTTCAAAATCGGCAATGTTTGGATAAGGCTGGAGGGAGATTCGTTACAATTGTTGATCCAGTTTTCTTTTATTCGTATTTGCTATACATTGTCTTTAAAATAGTTAAAAAAAATACTATTAATGGAGTCAGTTTATATTATATAAAAAACAACTCCACCACCTTTTTGGGGAAATCCCTTAAAAAAAAACACATAGATTTACATTTTCTTAATTCAGAGGCTCGCTATCAAAACAAAACTTACTGCTATTTTAGTTCAGCCGATATCTTGAAATACTAATTAGATCATAAATAAGTACACCACGCTAAAAGTACTAAGTTGAGGTCGGTCAAAAATTAAAAAATAAAAAAAATTCTAAGCTAATTTTTGATTAAACTAAAAAATATAAACTAGACATGTAAGCACATTTTTTGTAGATGTTTTCCACTGCTATCTAAATTTTAAAAAATATTTTTTTAATAAAATTTAAATATCAAAAAAAATTATGCCTATAATTATGCCAATTTTAGGGGCGCTTACCCACAACCACCACTTCACCGACCTTCCGCGACTTTAATAATAAACTGATCTTCTTTGTATCTGTACATTTTCATTAAATTATCGTGAGCTAACGACTTATTTCCAAAATAAAACGTTTTTAACCCACTGTGCGATGCCTAAATAATGAAATTTTTAACATTTGGATAAAAAATGCATGTGAAGCACAATACTACTTTCATTCTATGATTTGTATGTTTACTTTTTAAGAATTTAAAACAAAATTAAAAAAAAAAAAAATAAATAACTCTTAAAAATCAGTCACATTAAACCTATACACTGCGTTGCATTACTATAAACACACGTAATTTGTTTTAAATTTTAATAATTTTTAAAAATGTCATTTCGATTTCGATTTTACACACTTGGACATTAGTGAATGTAAAAACTAATTCTAGATAACAAAATTTATAGTAATAAAAAAACATTCAAACATAAAAGACAGGTTTATAATAATCAAGTAACAGAAGGTGAAAGCTCTCTGTCTGCTATCCACTTGAAGATAGCAAGAAGCAATTCCTCTGTTGAAAGGAGTAAGCAGCTCACTACTTCCGTTCTTAGACCAAGTATTCCCTGGTAATGCTGTTCAAAGAAACCGCTTGACGACAGCTAGAGTGAGAAGGCAAACCTGCAGTTGAGTAACCTGAATGCTAATTAGATAACAAACAAATATACTAAGTAACTGAAACTCAATGCTCGCATCTACGTGTGGTGGACATCTGACTGGAAACTACAGCTGGCAGTCCTGGGGCTGGACCAGTCTGGGATACCATGGGCTAATTACTTGTTCGTCTGAAATCTCACTGGTTAATGAAACCAAAATAAATGAGAAAAGATCGAAAACCCTGATGGCGAATATTAGGATGAAAACACGGAAACGATTTGGATCATGGAACGTACATACTTTAGCGAATCTTCCAAACTAGCTCAGGTTGAGCGGGGATTCGAAAGATACAATCTACTCTTACTTGGCCTTAGTGAAGTCAGATAGCCTGACTGTCGTCCTACATTCAAATATTTAAGAAAATCCTGAGATCAGTCAAGATCTACTGACGTAGGCTTTCTTCTATCTAAAGACGCTAAGAAAAGTTTAATCGAATCATAACCTCATGACGACAGAAACAAACTCTAAGAAGAGCTTTATAAATGGCAGAAAGATCTTGATGGGCGGTTTTAAGTCTCAGACTGGTGGTGATAAATGTGTTAGAGAGTTTGTCATTAACAAGCAAACATTAACGCCAACTACAAGCTTGGTATCGACGGTTACAGAGAACCAATTAGACCATATCTCAATAAGTAAAATGAGTGCCTCACTGCTCGATGTGAGAAATAGAAGAGGAGCTAATATTGGCAGCAACCATCATCTTGTAATGGCATTGGTACAACTGAAGTTATGTGCGATAAATCGAAAAGAAGAGTAAGATTTAACCTGTAGAGGCTGACGAACAGAGAAACTCAAGCTCCCTCAAATTAAAAACTGAACCACTTAAACATAACGTGTCAAATCTAGACGCGTACTGGAAACAGGTTGGAAATGCCTTTGTTGAGTCCGAAAAAAAAAAATGTCTCGGTATTCTAACTAAACACGTGATACCATGAATATCGCAGCAAACCTTGAGTCTTATTGAGGATAGAAGGACGGTTAAATTACGTATCAACAACACCAGAACCCAACAAGCAAAATTGGATCTGTAACGGCAATATAATGTCGCAAATCAAAGGGTGAAACGAAGTGCTAGAAATGATAAAAGGAAATGGACAAAAAATATGGCTGCCGAGGCGCAAAAGACCAAAGAATTAAACAGGCCAAAAGATATGTATAGGATCACGAAATTACTCGCTAGTCATAATCATTCCAATATGAGGCCCATGTGTAATGCGAATGGTGAATTAGAATACACAAAAGAAGGTCAACTGCGAAACATACTTGATACCACAAACAATGATGAATCAAATAAATTATGTAACCATTATTAATAAGCATTCAGACCTAAATAATAGTGCAGGCAGTTCTAACTTAAACTGCGTTAAAGAGTGGCCACCTACTGCGGCTAGCCTTGCCGCATTGGTCCGTTTGGGCACAAATTGAAGTTAAATTTTTAGCATTTTAAAAAAACACAATGTACCAAAACAGCAAATGAGCATCTCGAACTACAGTAGGCGAAAATTCAATGAAAACTGTTTTTGAAATCCCTAGCCTGTAATCTTGGTTTTAAATATTTTTTTTTAATAACAAAAGTTTGTGTCTTTTGAAACAATTTTTTTTTTTTGAACTTAAGTTACGGAATAGATTTTTCACAAAATGTTTCAACTGAATTGTCACCCACTGTAAATAAACCTTAAAAAGAAAAAATATAAAAATATGTACCAGCGAGGCATGCAGTCTTAATAATGACGGTGTTTTGTATTACTCTCAAACTTTTTTTAAACTTCATTTCTAACCGGCATTAGTAAGTGACGCACTGTGTCCAGACTCTTTGATAGGCGGATTCTTGAATATGACGGAAAAAGAGATGAAAGAAAAACATTTACAAAAAAGTTATGTTTTAGTAATTTTAGCTTTAACAAATTTTCTAAAAACTAAAATTTAAAGTTTGATTTGAGGGCAGGAGTATAATTTGCTAATACTGTTTTGAAGATAATGCGAAAAAACGTTTTTCCTCTTTTACAGTATGAGAAACAAAGCCACATGGAGGTGTACTTATAGTGATTCGACACGGTATAGTTACTCATTTAACACTTTTCTCATATTTTTATAAACATAATAATATAAACACTACTGGGACGAACAACTAATTTTTCGTTCCGAATATTCGTCGAAAAACAGACATTACGCTATATGTATATGTATGAAAATCCATACAATCAGTGGTTGACGACATTCTTCGTGCGTAACGAATTCTGCGATAAATGATGAAATGAGCGATGATCAAATTGCCCGTTTTTCTTTTAAATTTTTTTGGTCTTATAGTAAACTAGTTGTGCCCACACACGTTGCGTGCGGCCTGAAAATATTTTGTTCGATTTTGCTTTGAAAGTAATACACACTAAATTTTAAGAATCTTACGTATTTACACTATATAAAGGTATCCATCCCTGGATATAATTCTAAAAATTATTGAAAATCTCTGTAAAAGACAGACAGGAAAAAAGTTACTCATTATTTTAAAACAGCGCCATCTGTTGCGCCACATGCTTAGAATACAAAATAAAATATTATTTAAAAAATAAAAGATGTCTGAAAGTATGCCTTATATCTGTAAAAAATCGGCTTTCTTTCACAGCTTTTTCTCCACTTTCTTTGGAAATAAGATATTTTTGCAAAAAAAAAATATCCTATATTGGAATCAGAATATTAAGGTACCTCCTCACAAAATTTTGTTAAAATCCATTCAGTAGTTTTTATGTAATACGAACACGAATAGAAAGACAGATAGACAGGAAATGAGTTACTGTTCTATTATATGTATAGATAAAGTAACTATTTATTGAAAGAATTGTTTTCTTTTTATTTGTAGCATACAATTAAAATAAACATTTTTTAAAATAAACATTTTTTAATTGTATAAGTTTGTTATGCGAAGATCGTCGGTCGTCTCAGTTGTGTTTATACCATAATTGGTTTTGAGTTTATTTTTCAGTCATTGAAAGTTTCAGTATTCTGCAGGGCTGGTAAAGTTGATAGAATTGTACTTCTGTGGTACAATTTGAACTTAAATCGTAAAATACTGCCCTGAAAATATCGACTAACTACTTTTGCGAATTGCATACCCAAAAAAGTATGAAATACTCATTAAGAAAAATTAAGATTTATTTTTTTAATAACAAATCTGATGAAAATGATGTTATTGTGGATCTTTTTTTTTAGAGTAAACCTTTATAATCATGGACATTTTTCATTTATTATGACGCACAGTGCACCATTTTACGAGACATTCAAAAACGCATAACTTTAGATTGGAGCGACCTGACAATATTTTGTTTGATTTTGCTTTGAAAGTAATCCACACCAAATTTGAACTCTTACTTTTCAACTGCTTCATTAATAGTTTATGTATTTACCTCTACATTATAGAGGTACCAATCCCTGGATAAGATTCTAAAATTATTGTTCTGTAAATAGTCTTTAAAATATCCCGCAGACAAAATACGTGCTGTCAAGTTTGCAGTACCTTTAAATCGGCAAAATTTCGTACATTCACTACTTTTTCTCTATTTTCTCTGGAACATTATATATTTTTGCGGTAAAAAAGTAACCCATATTTGAACCAAGGTGCTAAGGTACCTCCTTACAAAATTTTATTAAAATCATCAAGTAGGCAGACAAACAGATAAAAATTGTTGTTTTGTATTCCATTGCGATTACTATTCGCAACAGCAACAAAATTTAAAAAAAATATTTCATGTACAGTTTTATTATATGCATAGATGTAGATACAAGTTTTGTTACGATTCTTGTTTTGTTTTTTGGACTATATACTTTATTATGGATATATACTTTATTATGATAGTATTGACTAAAAAGTTTTTGTCTCTAGATTTTTCTAAAGAGGTAAAAAGGGACGTTGCAAATAGAGGTCTGTTATTTAAATACGCATATATCTCTAGTTGCAAAGCAGTTCAAAAAATTATTTTCTAAATTTTTTTTGTTCATAAATTTTGCATAAAATATCTGACCTTGGGTCAGAATAATAGTTCAGGGGATGTAGGGGAGGATTCGGTCTACAAAATGGTGAAAGATTTTTGACATGGTTTAACGGCAAGGTAAAGTAGGAGATTTTCGGGAAATTTTTAGATTGTCTGTCCGTCTGTCTATCCTACTGTCAGCGCCTTTTATGTCTGCATCCGTAATAGGTAGACCCTTGAAGTTTTTACAGATGATGTATAGCTGTTGCTGCTTTTGCAACAAATACTAAAACTTATAGGGTGTTCCGATAGAGAGGTGTTATTCACGAATATGTTTTTATTTCTTGAACTGTAGCAGGCATACAGTAATTAAAACTTAGTTCGCATTATAAACAAGTCTAAAAAAATAAACCTAAAAATTAAAGGGTGTTCCGAAAGTGGTGTGATTTGCATGTATAAGGCCTAATTTTTTAACCATAATAAATAGATAGACTCTTGGAATTTTCAAAAATTGTGTATTACTATGGCCCCTATAAAAACAGTAAAAATTAAATGGTTTTCCGACAGTGACCGTAATAGGTAGACTCTTATAATTTGCCGAGAAGATGCGATGTGTTGCCACGGCCGCTATGATGATTACTAAAAATTAAAAGGTGTACCGACACAGTGACATGTTTTTCACGTATAATGGCTTATTTTTTTAATCTTTTAATTGTAAAAGACAGACTCTTGATATATTCATAGAAAGAGAAATGCCATGGCCGCTAAAAAAAAAATAAAAAATTAAAGGGTGTTTCGACAGAGACATGACTTAAAATGTTTACAGTAGATTTTGTTCTTCGGCCGCTACAACATTTACTAATGACTAGATGGTGGTCCATCAGTGCCTGTTATTTTTATAGAAAGTGTATTGCCATGGCCGCTATGACAACAATTATTAATAGTGCTGCAATTTTCGTGAATATGACTTTAATTTTAAAATTAAAGTTTGCCTCATAAGCAAAGGCCCCCAAACCAAAAAAAATGGTTAAAATGATAATGCATTGGTTTACTAAATATTTAGCAAAGTGACACAAAACTACCTTGTTAAAAGCTGGTATGCTATTGATTTACATGTGTGAGTCTAACTCGCACTTGACTGATTTATTAAAGAAAAACAAACAAATAAGTTTTAAAGTTTCTAATAGGCACAAAGACTCAATTTTTACAAAATTTATTTTGAATTAAAATCTTTTAAAACAAAAAAGTTATAGTAAATATAATCCGTCACACTAAAATTTTTTTTAATTTTAGTAAAATAATGAGAAAATCAATTTTGGATCCCTTGTGCGCTGTGATATAGTTAAAATATATAGTTTTATGCCTCCCGGGCAACACTAATATTTACTGTGAAATGAGGATAATAAAAATCTGTAGCCATAAAAAAAGATTATTGGCCACCTTCTCATTAAAACTTATTTAATTTTAAATTTTATTAAAAAAAGTAAACAAAAAATGGGCGTATTTAAGTTGATAAAAATGCAGATAACTTAATTGTTATCAATATTTTAGGGTTATACCCAAATTGTTTGTTGTGTTAAAACATTTTTTCAAGACATTTTAGAATAAAAACACCACGCACCACTACCAATTGAAAAGTGGTACCAACAAATTTCTGTTGTTTGCCATCCCTGGTCGTTACTCCCTATGAGATATGTAAAGCATATCTCATATCCCATTGAGATATGAGATTGTTTACTAGTTCATACATATGTATGTCTATATAAGACAATATTTGCCATACAAACCATTTAGTTTTAAAATTGTCCGATCACTAAAAGGATGTTGTTTCAATTCAAGATGAACGTTTTAATAAAAATTCTTTGCTTGATGGTTTTTCTGCCAAACATAAAAAGTGATTGTAGAATTCAATATACGAGTGACACTGATGTTTTACCAAAATTTGAGAAAAATGTTGGAAAATTTAAAATACGTGTTCCCTTAAGTGAAAATAAAGAATTAAATTATATAGATTTATATGATGAAGAGACTTTACATGGATCATGTGAAACATATTTTAGGTAAAATTTTTATATTTGGTTGTTTAAAAAACAAACTGTAGTCACTGTCATATTTTCTTTTTGTAAATTTATATTAATAAGTATTTTATAGCTTCCACCACACAGTGGTTTCAAAATGATTTATTTTGGATATAATTCGGTATTTCATGAACCGAAGAAAAATTCCCAAGAATGATGGATTATCGATTACCTAGAATTCCCAGCCAGAAATTCCCACTTATTAAATCCTAGTCTATACATATAATAAAATAGTAACTCATATCCGTCTGTCCGTCTGCTTTTCTTTTGCGTTTGCATCACATAAAAACTACTGGATGGATTTCAACGAAATTTTGTAAGGAGATACCTTAGTATCCTGATACCAATATAGGATGCTTTTTTTCCGCAAAAATATCTTATTTCCAAGAGAAAGTGGAGAAAAAGCAGTGAAAGTACGCAGTTGAACTTTATTTTTTATAAAGTAAAAAATACATAAACTGATATGCGGCATAATTTAAGGCGGAACTAAAAACGTAACGGTGTTTGAGGTGGATTGCTTTCAAAGCAGAATCGAACAAAATATTTCAAGGACGGTGACGAATGGTGGGCACAGCAAGTTAAACAATAAAGAAAAGAATTCCACGAATTCTATTGAATTTCTATTGCTTACAAACCTGCTTACGTAGAACATGATATTTGTTCGCGATGTCCCACTATGTAGCATTTCCTTTTAAACGATTACGATTTTAAGCGATTGTAGAACATCTACGCAGTGTAGATACCGTATTATGTTCGTAATTCGTCGTAACTTCTCGTAAATTTAAATTTTTGTTATCTCTGCCTTACAGTTGTGTTTTTTGGTATGCAATTAGAGTTAGGGGAAGTGTAAAAAAATTGATGTTTAATAAAAACTTAAGATTTTCTGTCATACAAAATTGCATTTATTTAGGCAACATTTGTATGCTTCCCAATAAGATCTTCTGTATGACAGGAAAATAGTATGCTGCTTACAAAAACTCAATTTTTTTTGCTGGGTAGCTATCAAAGGCTCTCACACCCAGCAAAAAATTACGTTTACTTGGAAGCAGGTTTGTAAGGGAGAGAGAAATAGACTTTCCCTTTCAACCTGCTTCAGGACGGCATGATTTTTGTTTGCGATGTCCCACTTGGTAGGGACATCTTTGCTTCAGCAAATTCTTTATAAAAACTTATTCGCTTACATACCTGCATCTGCGTAAGCGAGAAAGGTCTCTTTCACTAAATTTTATAAAGAAAACTTATTAGCTTACGTACCTGCGTCCTCGTAAGCGAAAGAGAATGCAGTTTGTTATTATTGTCTTAGAATTATAGCATTCTGGAATGCGCTTATGAAAACCGCTTTTGAAGGACATGAGTTTTATTTTACTGCTTACAAAAACCCAATAATCTTTTGCTGGGTAGGTATAGAATTAGTGTTATTATTTTATAAATAAACTTGTTCGGTGAATGATTTTTTTTATCCCTGTTTTTCACTGGATACCTTGTGACTGATGTCCGGAAAACCCTATCTTTAAGCAAACTATATAAAATAGACTGTCCTTTGTCCTTTTTAAAATCAAAGTCATATTCGCGTAAATTGCATCGCTATTGGAACACCCTTTAAATTTTAGGAATTGTTGTTATAACGGCCATGGTAATACACTTTCTATATAAATATCAGGCCTATCCATTGCGGTTCAAAAAATAAGGTATTGTACGTGAAAAACATGTCTCTGATGGATTACCCTTTAGTAATTAGTAATTCTTACAGTGGCCGAAGTACAATATCTACTGTAAACAATTCAAGAGTCTACCTATTACGGTTAAAAAAATTAAGGCTATTTAAGTAAAAATCATGTCTCTGTCGGAACACCTTTTAATTTTTATTATTTGTTATTGTTTCCATAGTAATAAACCTCCTGTAAAAACTTCCAGAGTCTACTTATTATCGTTCAAAACACGCAAAGCACGTCACTCTCGGAACACCCTTTAATTTTAAGGTTTAATTTAATAGAAAGCGAACATAGAGGTAATTACTGTCTGCAAATTTTAAGTAGTTGCCTCCTATAGCTCAAGAAATAAAGACATAAAGGCAAATAACACCTCACTTTCGGAACACCCGATAAGTTTTAGTATTTATTGCCATAGTGGCCACAGTTATACACCTTCTGTGAAATTTTCAAGAATCTACCTATTATGGTTCAAAACTTATACTTGTTTATATAGCGAACTAAGTTTTAGTTACTGTTTTTAAATCTTGAGTCTATGCCCCCTACAGTTCACAAAATAGGCACATATTCGTGAATAAAACCTCTCTATCGGAACACCCTATAAGTTTTAGTATTTGCTGCTATAGCGGCAACAGCTATACATCATCTGCGAAAATTTCAAGAGTCTACCTATTACGGTTCCAGAGATAAAAGGGGCTGACAGACGGATAGACGGACAGACATTGTAGCGAAAACAATAGGGTACGTTTCTACACTTTGTGTACGGAACCCTAAAAAATATGGATACACTATTCATATGTATGCCGATAAATTTTTTTCATTTGTCCATCTCTAGTGGAAACATAATAACATGGAAATTTTGTCAGATGACTTTGCATATGTATTTTACAGAAGCAATGTTTTAACAGCCCCACACGACATGTACGTGGCATATCAAATGTAAAGAACATGTCGTGTATGGGTAGCTTTAACAAACAGGTTTAAAAATAAAGAAATAATTTTTGTTACACGTTTTATTACATATAGAGCGATTGCAAAATCTTTTGGGCTTAGATTTTTTTGTCAAATTTAATTTTTGGAAATATGTATTTTCATATCTTAAATTTAGGGAAAGTCCCTTTTTGAACATACTAGCAAATTTACTTGTTAGAGCAATTGAAATGTGTTAATATTTTGTGAACTATCAATGCATCCCCAAAAGAAAAATGGCGAAAACTACAAATACAAAACGTAAAGCCATTTCTTTAGGAACAAAAATTTAATTTTTATATCGCCATCGAAATGTTCGGTTTAAACGAAGCTACAGTAAGAACAATACCTATAAATAATTAAATTTTAATTAGGCAATCGATGATTTCTGGAACAAAATTATCTGTCATACACTAGAGATGTAGATAAAAGATGCAAATACACATTATATAACAATTGGCAACAAACAAATTTTATATTATTGAAATCTATTTTTATTAAAATGTATTAAATTATAATAACTCATCTTATTTTAGCCCTATAACCTATACGGACGCAGAAGTACTTTTTCCAGACTATTACATTGGATGTGATAGGCCCTATCCCAGCACAACGATAAACAAATTAATTTCAAACCAAACATCGATTGTCTTGCATTGCCGTGACTCTAAATTGTTTTACAATGACCAAACAATTTGGGAACAAAAATTGTCCTGCATGAATCGAAGCTTTAGCATCTATTCCACACAGAAGCCATATAGTTGGTGTGAGAGGAATCAAAATTCAAGTACATTTTTATTTGCCTCAGATAAGGCAACCCAGAAAAACATATTGGCTGCGATTTGTTTTAATATAGATCAAGTTTCTCTACAGACTTTAGTTTATAACATGTCAAATTTACGGCAAATTCATTCAAACCAGGTAAGTAAATGTTTATATTAAAGCTATTTTTAAAGTGAAATTAGATTCTACAACGTTAGTTTCATGGTATAAACAAATTTTTTCTATATGAAATTTGACAACTGTAAAGGAGGCGAAAAACCCAGAATTCGCCCGTGCAAGCACCTAGTATTAATTCACCTTGGTATAATAATACAGGTATATGCAAGGCGAATTCAAAAAAAACTAAGCAACCTGTTTTTGCTCGACGGTGTCAAAATCTTTTACCCAGGCGAATCCATTTTACTAGATGGCAGCACGGCGAAGTTAATTATTTTTTGCTTTACTTTTTTGTGCATGACAGCTGTCAAAAAACTTATATATATACTTTCCACCTGTGGTGAAGGGTATAAAAATACAAAATACTACCAGAAAAGGTAAGGAAGAAGTGTTTTTAGTTTTTGGATGTGATATTTAAATTTGTGCTTTTGGCATCTGTCGTATATTTATCGTAACCAACAACAAAATGCAATTGGGTGTTTTTTGGTGTTGTATTTGTTGTCGCGGCGATGCCACCTTACATATGTGAATTCGCCTTGTATTTTATTAAAATATAAAGACCATTTCCGACTCTCCGTGTTGATGTTGAAATGGATTTCGCAAAGACACCCAGAAAAGAAATTTAAGGACACCAATCTGTCAGACATAGTTACGAAAATTGTTCTATTGCAATTCAGCCCCATTGGTCAATAAACGATAGCGCTATGGTTAAAAAAAAGGCGAGCGTCTCGTATTTGCTTCATGTTTTTCACAAATTTTAGTTATTTTTCTGTTCTTTGTTATCATTTTTTGAAAACCGAAAATAAGAATAAGAAAAATAGATTACCACAAAATCATACTTTTACCAAACAAACGAAATTTAACTAACGTATTACATTTTCATCAAAATTTCACCTAAAAGTTGAAAATTCACCTAAAAATTTTCCCCAAAAATTTTTATTCCGATGAAAACTTAAAATTTGAATAAAAACCGAAAATTCACGAAAAAACTAAAACTTTTTATAATTAAAAAGTTGTCTTAAAGTTCCAAAACTCACCACATTTCTTACCAAAATTACCAAAAAAATATAAATTTTTCTAACAACTTTTATTCCTAATCCTAGTACTCTGTTCGAATTTGTGGAAAATGTTGAACAACATCTATTAATTCACAACGAAAATTTGACATTTAAAATATGGTGTCTATATCGCGATTTGAAAGAATTTTACGACTTTATGGCTTTTAAATATACCACATTGTTTTAAAAAATGTTCCACAAAAAATTTTACATTAAAATTCCACATGAAATAATGCTCATTTACTTTATTTCACAGTTTTGATAAAATGTTGCCAGAAACATTTCATTTTTTTCCACAGTAAAAACAGAATACTACTACTTCTGCAACATTTTTTCATGACTTTTTCATACAAATTTTTTATGTATGCAGTTTGACAGTATTCCGCATGAAAAACTGAAATTTGATTAAAAACCGAAAATTTACAAAGAAAAAATTCAATTTAAGATTTAAGTTTCTTCAAAAGAATAAATAAAATGGTTTTTTCTAATTTATAATTCATATATAATCCATATAATAGCTTGTTATTCGTTATATTATAATTGTAATCATAAAGTTGAAAATGGTATAAGTAAAAACCGATTGTATGTTATTGTGAAATTGAGAAACATAATACAGTATGGTAATATTTAACAATATTTTGGTGAAGGGTATATAAGATTCGGCAGCACTCTTACTTGTTTAAAGTATTATTACCAAGTTATTAATCAAAATTTGTGTAGAACGTACGTATATTACTGTATCCGCTATAATAAAAAGTAGAAAATTTAAAATTGGAAATTAAATGGTGCTTGACTAGGTGCTATAATCTTATGTATATGGCTCTTTTTTTACAAACTCAATCATTATAAATATATACTTAAAATTTAAAGAGAATGTATATAATTTACATTTAAAATTATAAATTCAAGGGTGTCCCCATAGATATAGAAAATTTTAACGTAAATTTTTATAAAGTTTTTACAAAAAAAACTTTACAAAAAATTTATACAAACAATTTTCAAATAATTTTTACAAAAATTTTCAAAAAAAATTACAAAAAATTCTCAAAAATATTTTCAAGAAAATTTTTACAAAAAAATTAAAACAAAAGTTTTCCAAGAAATTTTCTATAAAATATTAAAAAAAAAAATTTAAAAAATTTTTACAAATATTTTCAAAAATTTTACTAAAAATTTACAAAAATATATACAATAAAATTTTTACAAAAAACTTTTATAAGAAATGTTCAAGAAAATTTTTACAAAAAATGTTAAACAAAATATTTCCAAGAAATTTTCTTTTATTATATTTTTTTATATTTTCCAAACAAAATTTTTACGAAAAAAACTCCAATGATTTTTACAAAATTTTAATTTAATTATTTTTATTTTTAGCTTTAGGTCGTTAATTCTCAAAAATATTTTCAAGAAAATTTTTACAAAAAAATTAAAATAAAAGTTTTCCAAGAAATTTTCTATAAAATATTAAAAAAAATTTTAAAAAATTTTTACAAATATTTTCAAAAATTTCCAAAAAATATACAATAAAATTTTTACAAAAAACTTTCAAAAAAAAAAAATGTTCAAAAAAATTTTTACAAAAAATGTTAACCAAAATTTTTCTAAGAAATTTTCTATAAAATGTTTAAAAAAAAATTACATAATATTTTCATAAAAAAATTTTTACGAAAAAAACTCCAATAATTTTTACAAAATTTTAATTTACTGCCAGTCCCACGATGTCGCTCGATGTCGATCGTTTGCACAAATGCATTTAAAACAACAACAAAATTTTTGAATTTGTTTTTGTTTTAAATGTATTTGTGCAAGCGATCGACATCGTAGGACAGGCAGTTAATCATTTTTATTTTCAAGCTTTAGGTCGTCAATTATTTTTATTTTCTATATTTCGCTGCTCCACTGTGTAGCATGATGAGGAATAATTAAAAAATTAAAGTTATGAAAATTACAATTAAAAAAGTATTAAAGCATTTTCTTAAAACTAATATATTTCAAAAACAATTTTTGTCATAATCTTATAAAAAAAATTTATCTGCCCTAAAATTAATTCTCTAACTGCTTGGTGTATTAATAATTTATAACATTACTAATATGTAACGACGTTTATAATTGTTTTCTGAAATTAGTACTCAAACATTATCAAAATTGTGATAGTAATTTAATTCAGCTCAATGAGAAGATAAGAACAAAAAATAATTTTTCAAAAAAAAAATTTCCATACAATTTTTACAAAAATAATTTTCTGTAAAATTTTTACAAAAACAATTTCTATAAAACTTTTACAAAAAAATTTTCTATAAAATTTGTACAAAAGAAACTTATATAAAATATTTACAAAAATATTTCTATAAAATTTTTACAAAAAAAATTTCTATAAAATTAAAAAAAAAATCTATAAAATTATTACAAGAAAATTTTCTATACAAATTTTACACGGTTAGGTATTTCAGGTGACGATATATGTATATATACCGTATACGAGATGTTGCGGGTTAGTGGAAAAAAAGCTCAGTTCTTTTTTTAATGACTTTGTTTCATAAATTAAACCAATTTTGTATATAATTCTGTATAAATGAAATAACCGCGGTGAAGGGTATAGAAAATTCGGTACGGCCAAATGTAGCACTCTTACTTGTTTATATTGAAAACGAATTCTAGGTCGTAAAAAGCTGATATCATTGTAGGAATACGTTCATATTAAGAAGGCAACAAATAATTAAATTATTTACTAAAAAATACTTTTATCGCAAGAACATGTAAAAGCAAACAAATTAATTAGTAAATTTATAATATTGAAACTTTGCTATGTTCTTTCGTGTTGTTGGTCACAAGAACCATATAATTTTTTGTAACAACCAAAAAAAAATGGTTTCAGTGAACAAATTATAGTTGTTCTAAACATTACTTTGGTCACGATAAATTGGTTTTTGCAAACAATTTAATTTGTGACATTCAACTTAACAAAAATAATTTTTTGATTATTCTTTTTTTGCAGCCAATCGATATGAAAACATTTAATACGAATCCAAGTGAATATTTGGACGAAAACCTCTGGAACTTTAAAACATCAATTATTTCTAACTTAAGGTACTTAAAATCCAATAACATGTAACAGTAAATGTTATAATAAAACTGCATTTTAGTGAAGAACTCTTGCAGGAAAAATTAACTGAAATGTCTAAAGTAAATGAATGGCTGAATTTAGCAAATTATGAAGTTTCGCTGATTGTGCAAAATGAATTGTTAATGAAATATTTCAAGGGTTTTGAAAACATATTGAATATAATTTGGTGGCGTAATCTACGTGTGGGAAATTGGAAACGTTTTCAGGACACCTTGACAAATTATGCCCAAAATAACAATTACGAAGTGTACGTAGGAACATCAGGTGTTGCCCAATATCCTACCAAGGAAGAATGTCACAATGAGAAACATTTGGAAATAAAAGTAAGTTTGTAAATTTTCAGAGGAATTTAATTTCTTGTGGATTTTTTCTTTAGCTTGGCTTTCAAAATGAGACAATACCCGCTTACATATGGACCTATTTAAAGTCGAGTGACAGTTCAAACAAAGAATTCGTTATGGTTGGTTATAATTCACCATATGCTGAGGTGGGACAATCTTTTTTTTTTTTTTTGAAAAATTTAAAATTTTTAAAAAACATTTATTCTTTTTTTTAGCATTTTGCAACGGAAGAAGTAATTTTTTGCCCTGATATATGTTCGGAAGTTCCATGGTTGCAGAAAATTTCAAAGACGTTCCGGTATGCTACCGCTGGCATTATGTTTTGTTGCTCCACTGATTTTATTAGACAGACCAATTATTTACAAGGATTTCCTATAGAGATTTTGATGACACCTCAAATCGTATCGACTGTCGAAACAACAACTGCAGTTGAAGATTTAACTACAGAAAATATTGTAGATTAACAAATGTTTAAATTATGAATTATAAATTTAAAAAGATAAAATATTTTCGAAATATACATATGTATGTGTCTCTTGTGATACTTACGCTAACATTTAAAGAGGACAAAATCATATCTATGAGTTGTCCACATTTTTTTGTAAAATTTTAAGAAACGAAGAAGCTTTAATGTAAGTTGTTACATGTCGATTAATCTAATCATGTGAGTTGAATTAACAGATGCTGACAAGACCGAAATTAGAGAAAAAAAACAAGCTTTTCTTCGGTATCTAATAACTTAATCGTTATAATGCCTTCATGCTTTGAAATCGGAGAAAAAAACAAAACATAATAGAAGTTGGAAAGTTACTTTTGTATTAAAGTGTCTAGGAACTTGAAACTTTTTTAAAATTTTTCACTCTTTTTGCGAAAAGTAAATCTGGCAACCTTGGTTTTTAGTTATGTGTATTTAGGACAAATATTGTAAATGAATTTTGAACTAGTTTTAGTAGCACAAATAGATTTAAACTTAGCTTTCATGTATAAGCCAGAAGACATTCCTATATTATGGACCTGATCCTGCTGCCAGGGTCACCGGCAGATCACACAATTTCTTTATAGCATAACTTGTTTAGACTCATTAAATTTGTCCCTTTACTTGTCATTTATGACATTATGCAGGTTCTGAACATGAAACGGGAAGCTAATTGGTACTCAGCAGTCATGTTTAAGGCTTCTTTTATTTATGATAGTGTTCCTTTGTGAGCTTCATGCTGTGAACAGTGTCGTCTTTACCACAAGAGCACAATTGGCCAAAGCCCAGGACCACCGATCTCCTAGACGGAAGAGAGGAACTGAGTTCCACAGTTTAACATTTCTGAATTGAAATTCAACTGGACATCAAAACAGACTATTAAATTTTTTGTTGGCTTTTCATATTTTTCCTAAGGACTAACATAAATTGCTGAGAAATAACTGTCAAACTTCTGACGGAAAAATTAAATAACTTCAAATTTTTTTTCTTCAAATATGTTACTTCATTATATCTTTCATCACAGTTGGAAAGGGTATATAGGGGAATATATATAAGTTTGTCATGTGTAATTTTCACAATATTCATTTCCGATCCCATAAAATATATATTAATATATATATATACTATATATATATATATATTAGGCCGCGTCGATTTGTATGGAGGGATTTTGACCCGAAGGGCAAAATTTTTAAATATCGCACTTTGACCCATTTAGAGTGCCCCAATCGAGTCCAAATGTATGACGGATCCCCACTAACTTTGGAGGACCGACCCAACCATGCCAGTGGCACACCCCCTGGAACCATACCTGGGGAGTTTCGCATACAAACATTTCAAAAAATCACCATTTTTGGCACTTTACAAGAAAAAATCAGCGACATGGCTATGTTTTTTTCTTTTTAGAGTTTATTTTTCTCTTTAGAAATTTATTTAGCCAGAACGTATGCAAATAAAACACGTTGATGGGCTCCAAGAGCTCCTAGGGGGTATTCTTCCAAGATGAAGACTTTTTGACTCTCAAGTAGAATCGTTGTTAATACCCTCTTGGTATTAACTAATCACAGGCCTAAGCTGTAATCCGTTCAAATAAAAAGAATCCACTACCATGGTGTTGATGATTTCAATTCTAAACGTATAATGATTTATTAAAACTGAAAGAAATAAAACTTAACCTAACTGGATATTCCAGTAAAAAAAAATTGACTGAATATAAAAACGAAAGAAAAACTTAAATAGAATTCAATTTACTGATTTATGTACACTGAGAGAAATAAAACAAAATAGAAATGAATATAAAATTAAATTTAAAAAATACCTGTTGAACTGGGATCAACACACGTTAAGAAGTTATATTCGGCTTATGCCGAATTTATTATACCTACTATGGCAATGGCTTTGTGGCAACTCTATTGTGGAACCTAATTTTATTCATCTTCTTCTTCCTCTATTTACATTACAATGTCAGAAAAAATTTCAGCTAAATAAAAAAAAATAAAACAATATCTCATTTATGATCCTATTACAATTAATCCACCATCCTGTACACCGCAAGATCAAGCCACAACAACTATGGAGAACCCAATGAGTCATGTACCCAAGCATGATGTTACTGTTTTTGGTGTGTCTACTGATTTGACTGATCTTAATTTACCAACCCATTCAAAAAAAGTCAGGTACAAAATAAGTTGATTGCAATTTGGGAAAAACTTGGTATAGAAATAATGGCGAAAAATTGTGTATCTATTAAATTGAATAAATTGCTTGACAAATATCAAGAGCAAAAAGAAAACCCCTAAAGTTCCAGCGTTTCTAAAATCAATTTAAATCTAATTTAAAACAATTTTTTACCTTTTAACATGTATATGCGATTTGAAAGCATATAAATACATATCCAAAACGACTCAAAGAGGTTATGCACGATCAACATAATCAGCGAAGACTAACAGAAAAATACGATTGTTTTAACTTTGCCTTGATATGTGACAGATTTGGTGTGCCAGATAAAGTAGCATCAGCATTAGAAACCGCTCCTTTCCAAGATTTAAAAATGAAAGATAAGCATGCCAAACCTCTCATCAGGGATAAATCGAAAGTTTGCAGAGAAAAAGAGAAATGTAGAAAAGAAGTGCTTCGCAAACGATTAGATGATACCAATTTGTTAGCGTTTTCATTCGATGGCAGAAAAGATGATATTTTAGCGAGAGATAAAATTGATGAGAAGTATCATGCTAGGATGGTAAAAGAACCTCATCTTGCTATTTTGAGAGAACCGAATTCTGCATTAATTGAATGAAACCGCTGAATACAAAACAAACAAATTAAATGATTTTTCAACGATAAAAATATATTACTGGATGCGTTAATTGGCATATGCACTGACGGTGAGCCAACAAACACTGGCCCACACGTTGAAATTATACGACGATTCGAATTGCTATTAAAAAGACCATTGCATTGGTTCGTTTGCCTACTACACTTCAACGAACTTCCGTTTCGGCATTTGTTTGAAGCTTTGGATAAATTCGCCAGCACTGGACCAAGACCGGCAACTGGAAAACTGAGCCGTCAAATCGAAACTTATGACACTCTTCCGGTAAGTTATTGCTATCACTCATTTATAATAATTGTCTACCGTTTTTAATTATTTTATTATTCTATATTTCAGGTGGTTGAAAAACATGCCCTGAGCTAGAGAAAAAATTGAATTTTCCACCGATTCGAAGTACTTATAGCATGTGCCAATGTACTTCAATATCAAGTATTACAGCTCTGTCGTGTACGGTAGTTCATAACTTTTCAAGTTCATTAGTTGGTCACGGTTTCTACAACCTCATTTACGCCGTATTGTCAGTAAAGTAGTTAAGGATAATTCATATTATGCGCATTCGAAAAATATATTGCTATCAATGTTGTTTGATGATAGCAAAGAAAAGCGAGACTGTGCTTTAAAGAAAATTCTATGCTATAGGACCGATGTTGAAGACCCAACGGAACTTAGAGTTTATAAAAAACCAGGTATAAAATTTAATTGCACAAGTTACACGGAAATTATACGATACATTGAAAGAATATTTAAATCAAAATGATCCACCGTTTTTTGATCCAAAATTTCCATCACACATACAAGGAACGGAACGACACGTTCAATTGCTAGCTAGCGTTTCCAAAAAAGTTATACCGGGAAATGTGGAGGCTGTTATGGCAAAGAACTTAGAGAGCCGTGCGAAATTGCCCAGACTTAAAGCAAAAAAGACTGCGAACAATAACTTTTTTTAGTTTCTTTTCTATCACTAAGTAAAATTATGTTTTTCATTTTATTCTGATTAAATAAATTTCTAAAGAGAAAAATAAACTCCAAAAAGAAAAAAAAGACATTTCGCTGATTTTTTTCTCGTAAAGTACCAAAAATGGTGATTTTTTCAAATGTTTGCATGGGGAACCCCCCAGGGGTGGTTCCAGGGGGTGTGCCACTGGCATGGGTGGGTCGGCCCTCCAAAGTTAGTGGGGGTCCGTCATACATTTGGATTCGATTGGGGCACTCTAAATGAGTCAAAGTAAGATTTTTCAAAATTTGGCCCTTCGTGTCAAAATCCGGGACATCAAAATTCATGTAAGAGATATGGTTCCTTGGGCAAAGTTTCTTATTTTGATCCCTAGAATACAATTTTCCTTTGATTTGAGCGATTTTTAAATCGACCAGCCGTAATATATATATATATATATATATATATATATATATATATATATATATATATATATATATATATATATATATATATATATATATTACGGATCCTTATACATAGAGAAGTTGATTAAGCGAAGTCTGTCTGTATATATATATATATATATATATATATATATATATATATATATATATATATATATATATATATATCTATATATATATATATATATATATATATCTATATATATATATATATATATATATATATATTACGGATCCTTATACATAGAGAAGTTGATTAAGCGAAGTCTGTCTGTCCGTGTTGACGTTGAAATGTCATTTGCCAAAGAGCCACAAGAGGCATAGAAACTGTAAGCTCACCAATCAGCTAGGCATAGTTTCGAAAATTTTGGGATTGCAATTCACCATCATTAGATGGTTCTAATTGGGGGCTGCGGGCAAAAACCCACGCCCACCTATAGTTTTACGTTGTTTTCATTTTCTTTCGATTTTAATGATTCTGTTTTGCCTGTTTTTGTTAAATAAATATTAGACCGGGACAGCTA